>CABHPP010143643.1:0-46015 GCA_902168425.1 Peromyscus attwateri
TCTCTCTTCTCTTTGTGCTCAAAGACAGGCTGACATTGGTAAATCATTGCAGCGTTCTTTAAATGATGTATGAAATGAAAAATCCCTTCCCTGTGCATTGGGAGCTTTCCCTGTAGTCATGGGCTGTCTACTGGGCTGGCTACTGTTTTATTCAGCTCAGAGGAGACAGCTGGAAACTCAGCAGAGGTGAGGAGTTGAGATCAGAAAGAAAAAACAAAGTTAAAATTAAAAAAGAGGAAGAAAATTATTTTAAAACATAGATAAGCCTTTCTTCTCTTTCAACCTTAAGTTTTTTTTTTTTTCTACTGAAGCATTTTAGAAAGTAAAACATTTTCTGGAATTCTTTTTTTTTTTAAACATTTTAATTATTTATTTTGTGTGTGCTCGTATGTGTAGGAAGAGTGCCCACATGACATAAAGACCAGAGGATGACTTGTAGGAGCTGGTTCTCTCCTTCCACCCTCTGAGTCCTGGGGGTCTAACTCAGGTAACCAGACTTGAAGACAGGCACCTCACCTGCCCAGCCATCTCGCCAACCTTTATTTTATTTTATTTTATCTTTATGTTTTTAACTTCTTTATGCATATTCTTCTACCCATGTCTATGCTCTCGTTCTTGAACTTCATCAATAACAACAAAGACTGTGCTGAACCCTTGGGGTCCTGCACAGTTGGGAGTACTTCTGCATGGTTCTTAATGGTCAGCTTTAGTTTGATCTTCTCTTTGCGGGCTGTCCACTGTGATGATGGTGTGAAGGACTCCCACGATAAACTAACTATCTCACAGCAGCTCCCACCCAAGGGAATCCTGAAGAGGAGTCCTTCAGGGTATGGGAGCACAGGGGCTGTTACAGTAATAGCCCAAGTTGGCTGGAAGAAGCCTCCCTGATCTATTCCACAGTTATCTCCTGATCACAGACAAAACACATCAATGACCGCTCGGCGAACGGCAGCGCTACAGAAAGCAGCAGGCAGCTTCCACTCAGAGCCGCCGCTTCTCACATATCAGACTGAGCTACAAATAGACTGAGAGCCTCCTTGGTCTGCAGGGAGGACAGGCTTGATCAATTTGCTTTTAGCCGATGAAATAATCATTGACGTTTAGAACGACTTCTAATCTTGGCTCAGAGCAGTCAAGAAGCATTTTAGCTACAGATGGTAAATGGGTTCATACAGGGATATATTTAGCACTGTGGCCTGGGGGCAGCAGAGAAAACTGCTTTGGAATCCAGGGAACTGGCAGGAGCTGGAGTGGCCTCAGTACTGGAGGCAAAGCACATAACTCCCTGAGCCTTGTCCCAAGCACCTCTGGTTGTGTCCTGATTTCATGCACCTGTGTGTGTGTGGGGGGGGGAGGCGTGTGGAGTGGGACCATATGAGCTGGGTACTAGGCTGTGCATGTTGATGCAGGAGTATGCATGTTTTCTCTGATGATGAGACAGAGACAGAGACAGAGATGACAGAGAAACAGAGACAGACCCTGGGATGATACAGGAGACGAGGTTTGAGCAAATTCCTAGTTAGGGCTTTGAAGCGTTAATCTAATTATTCTTTGTCAATAAAAATTTAGGAGTCAGATATTGGGGTAAGAACCTGAAGGGTCAGAGAAGCAGAGAAGCCACCAGTCCTCTCCTACCTGTTTGTTCCTTCCTCTCAAAAAGCCGAGATCCCTCTCTGCCCCGCCTTACTACTTCCTGTCCTACAGTCCTCCAAAACGTCTGTGGATAATTCTGGTTGGCTAGTGGCTAGCTCTGCCCTCTGACTCCAAGCAAGCTTTATTTGTCAGAACATGATAAATATCATACAACAGGGCTTAGTTCCTTCAAGTGAGAACAATAACCCACTTGCTTGATTTCACTGGAGAAACAGATACAAAGAGGGCTTTTATAAACTGTACCGTGTGCTCTCTCATCAGACCTTCTCTTCAGCCAAACCATACAAGCCAGCTTGGCCATCAGCAGGCTACCACAAGTACAGTCACATAATAGAACTTGTTCTCTGTCCCTGACTCCAGGAAAGCTTTGGCAACCGGTGAACCTGAAGCCACTTTTTACCCGCAGGAGCTTCAGCAAGACAGAGTGTGAGGGAAGAGGCATAGGAGAAGACTTTCAGGGTCTCCTGGGAGCTGGTACATATCACTTCAAGTGTCTTCAAGAATCTGAGCCTCACTGGTTCTGTTCCTCTTCTTTTCCCTAACTATACAGCGTGCGCATGCGAGCACGTGCACGCGCGCGCGCGCGCGCGCGCGCGCGCGCACACACACACACACACACACCAGTGCACATGCAGGTATATACCTGTACATGCGTACAAAGGCAGATGCACATATATATGTACTCATGTTTACTTACATGTATACACACACTTCTGACAAAAACAACTTTGGCTGCCCTCTTTCTTTCCAGGCAGCAGAAAGTTTCTGGAAGCCCAGCATAGAATGGCGGATTGAGCGGTCCCCTCACTCTCCCCCAGGTAGTCAGTTCCAAAACAGCAGCCCAGGTGCTGTAGAAACATTCCCATGTCAGCCAGGCTGCAGCAGCAGCTGTCCACAGGAGTTGTTGACAGGCTTTCAGAGCAGAGGAGAGAACAGGACATGGTGGGCCAGTCCCTAACCATCACACTTCCTAAGTCTTGAATTAGCACCTTGTCATTCACAGCTCCGGTTTCCCGGTGCTGCCTGTCACAGCCACTGAGCTGAGTGTGATACTTGGGCTGTCCTTGGTCGGAAAGCCACAGCTAATGGACCCCAGCAAAGCTTCCACTCTGTCTGTCTTTTGAGTACCTAGTGGTGCAGACAGGCCTCATGGGCGTACCCTGTCAAATAGATCACTCCAGCAGCTTGGTTCCTCTCTCCCTAGTCTGTCTTTGGATATCATGGAAGGCCAGAACTGAAGGGACCTTCAACATTATCCGTAGAATAATGAGGCCCAGTGGAGTTGAGTAGAAGACAGGAGTGACCAGCAGGAGCTGGGGAAGCCAGGAGCTCTGCCTCTGCATAGTGTTAGCTCTGTTACCTTCCAGAGAAAGCATTGAGTCTTTCATTGGCTGCTCAAAGAGGCAGAGTGCTGCCCACGTGCCCATGCATGTTACATTAGTATACCAGGTGTCGGCCCAGATGGGTTCAGATTTATTCAGTGGAAGAAAGGCCACTCCCAGGGGGGGATGGAGGTTTTGTCAATACGCACTGCAGAGGGCTGGCTTAATTTCCAGTAAGAGTCAGTGAAGCTGGGAAAATTACTCATTACAATTTTATTGATATTCACTTCACTCTGCAAATGACGTGGGATGGTTCTGACAGGATGTCTTAATGGGACTGGCCGAGAATCCATTTGGGTGGATGTGGGTTAATGGGGCTGAAGAGATGAGGGAACTCAACTGCACCAGCCCCATTACCCAAGCCTCTCCTCTGTTGTCAGAAGCAAATAAAGCATGTGAAGTGCCCAGCCCGATGCTGGGGTAGAGCAGCTGCTCCAGACACCTGCAGGTGTCTCCTACAACCTCTCTCTCCATCATCTGGGTAGTATAGAACCTCACCATTGGTCTGTGGCTTCATTCCTCAGGGGGACTCACTCCCAGAAAGAGTGGATCTCCTTTCAAAGCCCAATGTGCCCGTGAGTTGTGTTCACGTAAACAAAACTAGCCTGATACTGAAGGCTTTGAGGCAAGTGGCTTGAGTTCATCTGGAGGAGATGTCACCTGCTGTGGTCCACCAGCTCCCAGACATTGGTAACAGCCTGTTGGGTGGGCAATGCCCTGTGTTCTGGCCCTAGAGATATTCCTACACTCCAGATCCAGGCAGGGAGACAGGAAAACTTGAACATCTTTGACTTCCAGCCAAGGCTCAGATCCATCAGCTTATATTTGAGTAGAAATTTGTGACTTATAAAGTCTTTCTCCCATATTATTGCATTCAGTTCTCATTGGTATCTGTGAAAAATAGGTCTAGCAGCTCTTGTGTCTCTGTCTCTGTCTCTCTGTCTCTGTCTCTCTATGTGTGTCTGTCTGTCTGTCTCACTGTGTGTGTGTGTCTCTCCCTGTGTGTGTGTGTGTGTGTGTGTGTGTGTGTGTGTGTGTATACACAATTTTCTTATATTGACCTTTTGCCTGTTTGCACATTCAGAGCCATTCCCCATGCTTTTGCTGCAAACTACACCTCCCAGAATTCCTTGCTAACTGACTTCTGTGTAAGTTTGGCCAGTGATAGATACCGTCAGGGCTTGGAATATAAAGGGTAGATGTGAGCTGAAGAAACCTGTGTTCTTTCTGGTCAGCTCTGGGTAACCCCGGGTAACCTCTAAGATAGTAGCAATGTCACTTGGTTGGACTGAAGGCCCTCCAGAGTGGCTTTGGCTCCTGAGTTCCCAAATTGCCACCACATTTCTTCATCCATCTTCTCACAGGCAGCATCCTGTTGCTAACTCTGGACTGTCTCATCTTCCTGCTATTACCTGAATGTCTCTATGGTACAGACTACAGCCTTAGTGGGTACATTCCCAAAAGTGATGTACCCAAGACTCCAAAAAAGGGAAAACAATTTCCCCAGGGCAATGGAACTACTAACTACTGTGCCCTTGGTAGAAAACAAAATCTCAAACTTCCAGAACACTGCTCTTTCATTTAACCATGTTGAGAGCACAGAACGTGAATATTCTAAACAACATAAGCCCAGGAAACGCAGAGACAAAAAGACAGACTGAGCAGGGAGCAAAAAGCAGGAAGCAGGGGAGGAGAACTGGTTTGTACTGGGAGCACCAGGGAAGGAGGCTTTGTAGAGGAAGAAGCCTTTACAATGGGAGAAGATGAACCTATGACATGACAGTGAAGGAGGCAATTTTTTGTCAAACTACAATAAAAAAAAAATCAAGCCTGTGATCACTCGGCTTTTAAAGGGTCTCCAGATGCCATTCAGCATCTGCAGCTCTGCCTCCTTTCTCAGGACCATGGAGAGTCTCATCCTCTATCTCTTGGACCAGTGCAGGAGACTTCATCAGCTTTTCTAATCATTCTCCATCCCCACTGTTAGGTGGAATCACAAAGGTACACATCCCACCAGGCCATCCTCTTGCCTAGACACCGGATTCAAAGACCCTGGTCACCTGACTGTACTGCCACCCCTCAGCTTGCTGTCCGAACACACCCAGGAAAACTTCTAAGTCTTCTTGTTGTGACATATTCTCTTACAAAAAGTAATTGAAGGAAAAGTTGGTTCCTTTTTGGCTCATGGTTCGAAAGCACAGCCTGTCATGTTGGTTACAGCGGTCTCAGCTGTGGGGACAGGGGTGTGAGACATCTGCTCCACAGTCAGGAAATGGAGAGGGGTGGATGCCGCTGCTCTTGCCTTATTTTCTCCTCCTTTCCAGTTTTATTCAACCTCAGTTCTGAAGCCCATGAAATGGTATCACTTACATTAAGAGTGTGTCTTCCAACCGTGTCCTAAAAAACCAAACACACACACACACACACACACACACACACACACACACACAAAGAGTGTGTCTTCCTCCTCAGCGATACCGCTCTAGAAACATTTCCCCACCCACAAGCCCAGAGGCGTGTCCCTTAGATGAAGATGAACTGTTGTACCTCCCTCAGTTCCAGTTATTCTCCTGCCCCAAACACTCTTCTCCCCTCCGCAAATTCCTTTCTGCCGTTCACTTAAGACTCTTCAATGACCTCACTTCCATAGCTTCCCCTCGGCACCTATACCTGAAGCATACATTAAGGCACCTTTGCTCCCAGACACATTGCCTACCCTTTATTACATTTTATCAATCTGTACTGTCATTACACAGTCATAATTTACTTCCCACACCTTAAATATTCCAGATTAGTGGGTGAGATTTCTTCCGTATTCTCAGCACCAACTAACTGGCAGATCATATGTGCTCACATTAAAATGAAACCCTCACCTTCTTGCTCTCTTTATTTCACTTTCTAAATTCTCTCAACTTACACTATTGATCAAAAGTGTCCCCAGCTAAACATCAGGCAGAGCTCGGGGAACTCTGCAGAAGAGGGGGAGGAAGGATTGTAGGAGCCAGAGGGGTCATCACGAGAACAGAGGTCACTGTGAGAACACATCCCACAGAATCAACTGAGTGGGGCTCATAGGGGCTCACAGAGACTGTAGCGACAATCTTGGCACCTGCATGGGTCCACTCTAGGTCCTCTGCATATACATTATGATTTTGTAGCTGGGTGTTCTTAGGGGACTCCTAACAGTGTGAGTGGGGGTGTCTCTGACTCTTTTGCCTGCTCTTGGGACCCTTTCTCCTACTGTGTTGCCTCTACTAGCCTTTCTATGAGGATTTGTGCCTAGTTTTATTGTGATGTGTTATAACATGTTTGGTTGATGTCACTGAGAGGCTTGCTCTTTTCTGAAGGGAGATAGAGGAGGCGTGGATCTGGGGGAGAGGGAAGTAGGGGTGAGCTGGGAGGAGTGGAGGGAAGGGAAAGTGCAGTCAGGCTGGAATGTGTGAAAGAGGAATCAATTATTTTTTTAAAAAAAAGTGTACCCCCTTATGATTTCTCCAAAGTGTCCGTGGAGCTGGGTGTGGAGACCGTTGGGGCAGATAAAGGGGCACACAAACACACCTGACTTTCGGTTGTGCCTTTCAGACTTTGACACAGTACAGCTACCATACTGAAGCAAAGCAGGCAGGAACTAAGAAAGAAACTCAGAAGAACAGATCAGTTTGGAACTAGGTGACGAGGCGGGGCTGACCTAAGGAGGGGGGATGGCCTCGAAGGCAGAAGTGGCCACGCTGCAGTTGAGGTTGGCTCTGTAAGGAGCAAGAGCAGCCATCAGGAGTCCCTGGCTTAGCCTTTGTTCTTCCAAGGAGCTGGGGGTTGAGGAAGTCATGGACTTCAAACTCTGTCTTCCACAGGCATGCGTACACACATCTAACACATGTATTCTTACATACGTGTGCCCATATACATATATACACACATCTGCACAAAGGAAACACACACACACACACACACACACACACGCACACGCACACGCACACGCACACACACATACACAAACTGACTCATTGCTGCTCACCCCCAGCATATCCAAAATTCAAGTCGGTCTTATAGATGACTTATGAGGACTCATATTGTGTGTGTGTATATGTGTGTATATGAGAGAGACAGAGAGAGACAGAGACAGAGAGAGACAGAGAGATTGCTAGATGCTTAAGAGCTTAGAACTAACATTACTCTCCTTGGCTGATAATAAACAGTACTTAGTAGCAAGCAAGATGCACCGCCTTGCCACATCATCCCATCCTCCTGCCCCTCCCGCATCCCTCTTCCCAACATTCATGATGGATCTCTAGTGTATTAAGAGGGAAGTGCACTTGGCAGTGCTAATGTCTGCTCTGAAGTCCTATTGCTTCATGGAGCCCGGTCTCATGACCACAGACTGTAGAGCAGCCTTCCACAGGATGTGTGTTGTCCTTCAAGGTTAATGAGAGAAAAGCTCCACTATATAAATGTTTGGGTGTTTCTCTGCATGGCTTATGAGCTGAAATGGACCCAGTCGCTTCTCAGAATGTGCCGCCAGTCATATTTATCTGGCTTTCGTTCACAAAGCTCCTGGCATGTCTGGCAGGGTGGTTTGTGTGGTAAGTGGAGTCCTGGCTGGGTGCCAGTGTGTTAGAGTTGTCTGTCTGCTGTTTTCTTCATCGTCAGATGAGTGTTGTGGCCTTCGGCTGTCTGGATACCAGCGTGGGTTAATTTCACTGAGATGTATATGGGGGAACAGAAGAAACACCCTTTGGGTCCTTCTGGAAGCCTTCTTTCTGCTGTGTACAGCCTAGTCTACCCTCTTAGTCATGTTCTAGTCTGCTAGCTGGCCCAGCCTCATCCCAGCAGCCAGGAGAATCTCCTCCTAAGTGTACCAGCTACCTCCCTGGTAACCCAGCAAGGAGCCATGATGGAAACCCGCTGACTCTGAGGTCTGGGGAACCTGGAAATGAGACTTCTCATTTTAAGAGAAACTATCACAGAGCATTGAACCAGATGTTGACCTTGAACAACCAAAACAGGCAGAAACAGGATTCTAGGAGAAACAGGAAGAAGGAAAAGAAGCTTGAATAGAAGCCTGGAAGGAGTCAGGCAAGCTTCTGTTTCTGAACCAAGCCCCAGGCTCAGCTTGATCCCGCAGGGCAGCTCTGGAATGTAAATTACACCCTGGAGTTTATCTGACTTTCAGCAAACATTCATCCTCCCATGCCAGTCCTTGACTAAATAAACTCACAAGCATGTCTCATCCTCTGCAAGCTAGGGAAGAAGAGCAAAGCCACAGTCTCAGGAGTGTACCACAAGCAGCAAAGCATTGGGATCAAGGACAGAAGAGTTGCAGGGGTGGGTGGAGCACAGCCCCTCCCTCTATCCAGTAGTCCCACGTGGCTCCGCCTCCTCTGTGTAAGGCTAGTACTAACACGTCTACCATAAAGCTGCTTGCTATGTGAATAAAACACAGTCCCAAGTGCCAATGATCCTATGCAGATGCTCGAAAATGTCACCTCCCTTCAGTTCCCAACCCAGGGCGAACAGCAGCTTCCTTGATTCCTATAGACCAACAATTCTCAACCTGTGGGTTGCAACCCCTTTGGGGTGACTGACCCTTTCATAGGGGTTGTATATCAGATATCCTGCATATCAAATACTTACATTACAATTCACAACAGTAGCAAAATTACAGTTATGAGGAAGCAATGAAAATAATTTTAAGGTTGGAGGTCACCACCAAGTGAAGACTGGGTTAAAGGGTCACAGCATTAGGAAGGTTGAAAACCACTGTTGTAGACAGCCCCCACTCAGTTCAGAAGCCGAATTCTTAGGTGATGTTAAGTAGAGAGAAATCTAAATATAAAATCCTATCTTTCACCATTTTATAAAAATATCATGATATATGCATATATACTTAACCTATTATTGTAAAATACTTGGTGTGATAATAATGATGATCTCTGGGTATTGGGTTTGTGGGTGGTTTTTCTATTTCTTTTTATGCTTTTTGATTTCTCTATCATGAGCAAGTGTTGTTTTTCTGTTAAAAACGATACTTTAAAACACCAAGGCTTAGAAAGATCAAGTAGTTCAATTAAATACTGTGAGAAAAAATTGAAAGGCCATCTTGTTTTCACTTGTTTCCAATTCTTACATTTAGATGCAGAAGCCAAGTCCTGAGGAGATAGATGCTTGCTTTGCTTCATAATTCCTATGCTAGCTGTGCTTTGCATTTTAACAGAGATCTTGGTGGATAGCAAGGCCTAAATAAAATGAAGCAAACTTCATTGGCGCAGAATTTCCCAGAACCTTCACTGAATTAAAGTGCATTGTGACCTTCCTGGACATAGGTGATCCATAAAGTATCCCCCAAACATACAAGCATCTTTGGCACCCTTTATCATGGAACATCTGAAGAAGTTTAACCCAAACAAGCCTTGGGACATACCAGGTACAAGATATATATGGGAGGTGGGAGTCTTGGGTGCTCATTAAGGGGATGTTTGGGGACAATGCCCAAATCTCCCAGTATTGGCTCTTCCTGAATATGCCTCCTGCCCCCAAAGCCCAGACCAGGCTCAACCAACTGAAAAGCCCTGATGGAGGAGCTCAGAGAATACACAGCAGTGATGCTGGGAGGAGAGAGAGCGTAGGCCATCACCCAGAGGTATGGAGTGCCTGTACCCAACAGCGGCTAGAGAAACTAAAGAGATTGGAACCCCGAGCTGAAAGGGCCGGTGGTAGGCCCGACGGGGGACCATGAGCTTGGACCTCCCCATGTCTCTCCCAAATAACTGAGCATAATGCTACTGGCCGTGAAACAGCTCTAAGCTGTTAAACAGTGAATTTGGAAAGTAAGGCTGCACTCTGAGAGCCATTTTCCCCAAGAGTTGCTGTAGCACTCTGTGATGATGATAATGTATCCAGGCTCCTCATCAGGCTGCCAGGGAGGATGAAGCCTGCTGCCACCCTGCTTCAGGCCCTCGGGCCCTGGCTGAACATCACTGTGCCTCACACTCCTTGTTTACAACACGGACATTACTTAGCGACAAAGATGAATCTCTGTCGCTTGTTTTAATGAGGATGACAGCCAGTTCTTCTGAGTGGCGATAAAGAGAAATGGAAATCAGAACAGAGGGGAACTTGGAACTCTTGTGCAGTGTTGTTGGGAATGTGAAATGGTGCAGCCACTATGGAAAACAGTATGGCAGTCCCTCAAAAGCCTAAACATAGAATTACCATATCAATCTACAATCCCACTTCTACATATATACCCCAAAGAATTGAAAGCAGGGATTCAGACAGATGTGTGTATACTCTTGTTTTTAGCAATGTTATTCACAATTGCTAAAAGGTGAAAGCAACTCCTGTGTCTGCGGCTAGATGAATGGAAAAGCAAATGTTCCACACCATGGAATATTACCTGGTCTTAAAATAGAAGGGAATTCTGACGACATAGGCATTCTAACACAGATGAACCTCGAGGACACTATGCCAGAAGTAAAAGAACAAATAGAAATGATTCTGTCTCTGTGAAGGACCCAGAGTAATCAAATTCATTGTGACAGAAAGTAGGAATGTGGTTGCCAGGTGCTGGGGAGAGGAGATATGTGTGTGGCCGGGTTATCCTTTATCAAGTGCAGTTTCAGTTGAGAAAGATCAACAGTTGTCAGCAATGTGGCTGCATGAAACACCAATGCCCTGCACGATGAAACATTATTAAAGAAAGAAATTGTAGGCACAAGTACTTATCTAGCTCCATCGAAAATGATTATCAAGAATTACAGACAAAATAGAAGTAATATTTTTGAAAAGGAAACCAGTGACATAAATTGGGGCCACATGTTAGTGGGAATTTCTCCTGGTAGGAAAGACCACCTTGTAACATGAAGAGCGCTTTTCCTTGAGTGATTCAGGAGGAAATGTGTGTGAGCGAAGGTGATGTCTGCGAGACGGGGAGAGTCAGGTACAGTTTTCATTGATGCAGAAGGTTGGTTAATTGACCTTGAAGGCCAGTCACCATGTGTTCATTTTTGGTCTCACTGAGAAGAGGTTTGGGGAGAAGGCTCAGCAGCTAAGAGCACTTGCTCTTTCAGAGGACCCACGCTTGATTCCCAGTTCCCTCATCAGGTGGCTCACGATCACCTGTAACTCTAGCTCCAGACCATCCAACACCTTCTCCTGGTCTCTGAGATCACCCACACCCACTTGCACATACCTGCACACATCTTTCAAAATAAAAATAAATCTTTTGGGAAATTAAAAAATGAAAGACTGTGGATACGGCCTTTGTCCCTGAAACATAAAAGTGTTGTATTTTTCTATGAAATAGAAAAAAAATTCCCTCAAGACAGGTCTAGAGTTCATAAAAGATAGTCAAGAAACTGTTGATTGAAATTTGCATAAAATAATTTTGAAGTTTTTTTGTAGAATTCTTTTACACCATTGTTGCAACTCCAGAAAAGCATATGCACGGTGACAAAGACTTGGCAGAGGGGCAGGTAGATGTCTGCGGCTGTCTTCAACAAGTGAAGCTGTGGGTGGATGCTTTTTATGTTTTCATTTCTTTTATGGTATCGAACATTGTATTAATAATAAATAAAATCAACAAAACAGTAAAAATGACATTTGGGAAAGTAAACCTATGAAAAGCATATTAAGACTAACATCACTTTTTTTTTTTTTAACTCATTTAAGACTCAGAAATGAGGAGTGGGTGTGATAAAAAGCTGAGTGTGCCTGCTGCTTATTATAAACAAAAACATTCTCCGCCTATTAGAGACTCAAATTACGGCCATGAGATAGCTCCATGAGATGGCAGTTCACGGAATCAATAAAACTCCAGTTTGTTTGGAAAGCCAAGTTGCCTATGTGCCAAAATATGTATTTTGCAAATTGCTTCATTTACATTTGAAAGGACCAAACCTTAATTCTTCAAGAAGCTGAGTGGAAGGATTGAGAGAAGCTGAAGGAACAGTGCACCTACATAGAGGGAGAGTAATTTAAGCATCTTCGCATCTTTTACAGGTCCTACAATGTACATCGTTTGACTGAAATGGATAGTGTTGGGGAAAAAGCACTCTCTTTCCCATTTGTTTGCTGTTGTTGTTTTCTTAAGCTAGAAAAAGCTCAACTTGAGCTACATGTAGTTCTTGTCAGTGAGCTTTATTGTCTGTAGGAGTAGCACCCCTCCCAGCGCGTGGTGCTCCTGCCTCCATTCACAGGGGCACCAGGCAGAGGATCGGGGCGCAAGCTTCTGTTCCCTGTACCTTCAGTCCAGCTGAGGACCACACGGCTTCTGCTCAGAGCACCCTGTGTCTTGCAGAGCTGGGCAGAGAGAGAGAGAGAAGCAAAGGAGCCAGGGCTGAGTGTGCTGCTATGAGGTTGGGGGACTCCATGCCTCCATTTCCTCTGAGAAGAAAACACAGTGGATCAGTGGATATTTAGAGCTCGGACACAGCACCTTAGATTTGGGCAGGGATTTGAAATGTATAATTTGCTTCTTGTCTGTCGCTCGCTCACAATGCCCCTCTCAGGTCACATTCAATGGAGAGAGCACAAGCTTTGGTGTCACAGAAGCTGGGTCACCCTACCTAATGGCTTATCTCAAAACATGAGTTCCTAGTTGTGGTGAGTACTGGGAAGACAGACAGACAGACAGACAGACAGACAGACACACACACACACACACACACACACACACACACACACACACACACCGTGCTGTCCGGCACAGATTGGGTACTCAGGGATTGCTACTTTTCTTTTTTCTGACCATGCAAATCAAGGTTTTCTGCAAGTGGGTTTAAGAGCGATTCGAAGCTTGGTCTCAGGCTAGACAGGTAATAAATAGCAGAGCTGAGATTTAAAAGATTAAAACTGTGATTTTCTGAATGCAACAAGCCCAGGGGTGATTCTTTTTCCTTTTCTCTGAAGAGTCGTTCTGCATGTAACTGTGGCAAGTGGAAAGCTGTTGGGCTTAGTCAAGGAGGCAGCCTCAGAGTGGCTCTGCACAGGGCCCTACCAACCCCAACCTCCACACTGCAAGAGGCCACGGCCTGCTCCGAGGCCCTGTCTTGCTGAAGCAGCTGAACCTCCCAGCCTGTTTATTGGAGCCACCTGCCCATGTGGACTTTGATGGCCCCGAGGGAGCCCAGGGAAATGATCCAGCTTTGTGCTGTCCCATCAAAAATGAGCAAATAAAGAGCTTGCCTCCCTGCCAGGATGTCTTCATTGCTCTCACTAGGGACCTGAGTCCACAATTCGCATCCTGCAGTCTGAACAAGAGAGAGAATACCCTGGGGAGATAGGGCAAGTGGCCTGCATAAAGGCACCTTGGGCCTGGTGTGAGGGAAGGATGCAGTCTGGGGCCAAATGTAGAATATTCAGGGTGCTCTGTCTCAAATACACCATGTGGCCTACAAACACACACACACACACACACACACACACACACACACACACACACACACACACCAAAAAAAAAAAAAAACCCGCAAAAAGGAAAGTGAACATTTGTCTCCCATCATGGAAATTCCCACATGCAACCTACATACTAACTACCCTTTTCAGACCCAGTGGCTTGTAAGTGATACCCTAATCTTTGGTCCAGATTTCTCCCAATGACTACCAACATCACATCTATAGCACCATAGCCCAGTGACTCCAACAGCCAAACCACCCATTCCCTTCAATAGAGCATCTTAAAATACCATGTGTACGCATTAGCACTCTGAACTGTGTGTGGCTGGATACTAGCAAAATGATGAAAACCATCTCTGTGCAGAACCTTTCTCCTCAACCCCGGGAACTCCTACCCAAAGCAGCCCAAGGCCACATCACCTTCAGAGCATGGCCAGTCAGACCAGTGTAGGCCGACCGCACTCACTGTCTCCAAAGCTGGCAGCTGGTGGTACTCTGCATTTGACTCCATTCTGTTTAAGGTTTTCCTTTGCAGTCTTTCTGTGGCTCAAGGGTCTGCCTTATCCTCTCGGCTTCTGGTCAGACTACTCCTTCAGCCTGCTTTGGATGTGAATCTCCTGTCCAGATGGGCATTTTTCCCAGTCAATTCTGGAAGTCTCTGCTCCCAGTGTCCAGTCTATGGCCCTCAGATCTCCTGCATAGACAGGATTCATCTCAGACTATATCACCAGACATGGCATTTCAACCAGTTGAGACCTCCCTATTGTTTGGGTGATGAACTTTGGCTGTGACACCATCTTCTGAAGTTCCTGGCTAGAGTGTCCCTGAAATGACAACCAAGAAACCAACCATTCATGCTAACCCTTTACCCCTTGGATTTTCTGATGAGCTAGCTCCATGGTCACTATGTAAAATGTGAGGTCACCGACCCCAAAGCAGTAGGGTGTAAGAGGAGGGCTTGGGATCATCTCTGAACGCAAGCTTGACTTAGCTCTGTGTCCATCCTCTACCCCAGATTAATACCTGGCAATTAAAGTATGTTCCCTAGGAGGCTCACTAGTGTTCATCATCCATCAGGTGGATAGGATGCTGGGGTGAGGGCGGGGGGTGGGGGCGGTGGGCATAGTACTTCCTGGACCAGTGGGGGCCACATGTACAGAGCTCCAGGTTTATCCTCTCTTCTTCTATTTCCTCTCTGCTTCTACTTCCTCTTCAGAAAAGAAGAGATAATAAAAACCACTTGACAGGTGGTTGGGCAGCTCAAGCGAGACAATGGGATGAGACTGAAACATTTGCAGAAACTCCAAAGTCTGTACAGATCATGGCTGCTGGATCTGTGTCACGTGCTGTGCGACTCCTGACAACCTAGACCCAAGCTGTGCCAGATTTCAGGGGCCTCCCCTTTGTCTGGTGGCTAAAGAAAGATGTGCTGTCACTCCCTGACAATAATGGATTGTTTGTGGTTGATATTCACCTCTTATTTTAGAAAGTGAAATGAATAAAATGTATGCAGGTCGTGGTCACTAAAAAGCCTTTTCATATCAATTTGGGAGGAGTTGTCAGCTTTGATTTATTAAGTAAAGTTCTGAGACAGGCTATGGGTGGGTTGTCAGTCTCCTGGTAATGGATAGACCTCACAGCTGGTTGCACGATCCATTGATGATTGTGCCTCAGCCCTTGGGCTTCAGGTCTTTGATGGAGGTATGAATTGAAAAGCAGAGCATACATCAAGATGGCCTTAACTCTGGTATGGCCCACTTCCCAGTCCCCACCGTCTCTGTCTCCCCCAGCTCTTGGTATCCTTCTACCATCTCCAACACCACACACCAGTTTGCCCTTTCATGCTTCACACTGGTCAGTGACTAGGCAATATTGTAAGGGAGTTCCAAGTCTGTCTTTTTGTCCCCTTGGCGGTTCACCTGTCTGGAGCTATATGGCGGATAGGGAGACCCAAGCAGAACAGGCTGTCCCAGAAACCCCATGCCGTTGCCAGTCTTGCTCTCTAATTCTCAGCACTCCAGTTGTGATTTTGTGCCCATTGGCTGATAGACAGTTGAGCAGGCTGGAAAAGCATCTGGGGATGAGACTGGGTAGATCAACCTCAAATGCAGGACTTTAGAGCTGGCATTTCTTCCTGTTAGAACAAAGAGGAGACTGAGCAAGCTTCCCCACCCCAGCACCTGCCATGAAATCTCTCTCACTATAAGTAATTCACACACACCTTTACAGCTGGACTTCTTCCAAATTCCCTTTAACTTGGAGACAGGATCAAAGCCTATCCCTGGGCCTGCGTGCTTGCCTTTCATGCTGATGGAGACACAGTTTGAACTGCACCAGTGGGCTTTCCATTAGTGTTTCTTCTTGTTTTTGTCTTGCTCAGAAACCATGTCTTCCTCCCAGAGAGCAGTTCTGTGGCATCTTTTGCTGCTCTGATCATGCAGGATATTGTCCTCAAGGGCAGGAGAGAACAAGGGTACCACTCTACAGAAACATGGGCCAGCCCCTTGGCTCAGCTCTGGCTTGTGTGCAGTTAGGCAGGGAGTCCAGGATCAGATGAACTCGGAGCTCTCTGGGTCTTCCCAGCACCAAGCAAAGAGCTTGCATTTGCAGATAGAAAAAAACAAATCTGTGATGCTTGGTCCTTCTGAACTTGACCCACATTCTCTCTTGATAGAGAGGTCAACTTTAAATCTGACTGAGAGAATATCGTACTGAGTCACACTCGTGGTCCAGTGTTCTCTCTATGATGAGGCCAAAGGGAGACTAGCCCTCTGGGATATGTTAGTCCTGAATCTGAAAATAGTGGTAACTTGCTCCTCATAACCTCTAATTGTGCCTCCAACATCTCTTTACCTGAATAGGAAGGAGGTCTGTAGACAGAGCTATATCTGCCCATGAAAATCCAAAGATTCCTCTACCTGACAAGTTGGGGACCATCTGTTCCAAACTAGCACTAGATTGCAGGGTGTGGCCCAAATGAGGGGAATCCTCAGCAGATATTAGGAGATTCAATGTGAAAAGAAGATAGAGAACTTTAATATAATCTAATCTTCCAATACTAAGTACTAATTACAAGGGAGGGGGCAGCATTTTGACTTTCTCCATTTAAGGCAGTGTAGATGGAAATAATGTGTATTATGGAATCCCTGCACTTCATTCAATTAGCGTTTCTTTTATTGCTAAGGTAATTAGATCCTAAAGCGAGTTCATAAATGTTCTTTAGAAGTTCATGCACAGCTAGGATACAGCTTAGTGCCGGGAATGTAGCTCAGTTGGTAGAGCGTCTGCCTACTATGCATGAAGCCCTGGGTTCAGTTCTCCAACACTACATAAAATGGGCATGGTGGTGAACTCCTGTAATCCCAGAAGACAGGAGGCATGGGTAGAAGGATCAGAAGTTCAAAGTCAACCTCAAATATAGAGTGAGTTTGGGGACATTCTGCACTGCATGGAAACCTGTCTTAAAGGGAAAAAAAAGTTATACACAGCCGACTGAGCAAAAAGGTCCACGCAGCAGGCATAGACTGGACTTGACATCGGGTGGAATGTTAGCCATACTGTCTCAGTCCCTTGTCCTGGATAGAGACTAGGGACAAGTTCTGGTATATTTTACCTTCCAAAAAAGCAACCAACCTCAGCAGGTGTCCTCACACTCTGAACCCCACTTCTCTGGAGAGCCCTGTCTTTCCTCCCTAGGCCTACTTCTTCCTTTCTCTAGAACTTGATGGTGCCTGGACACACCCAGACATTCCTCATGCCACCCTATCTTCACTGAACTCAGAGGCTGCCTAGGACTGGTCCAGAGCTGGGGATAAAAAAGAGGAAGGTGGTTCTTTATTCTTCCTTATTACAACCCAAAGAGGTACGTACAAACATACATCCTTTGTCTTTTTTTGTAGGATGTAAGTAGGAAAAAACCCAGCCAATCGGTGCGCGGATATAAGAATAAAAGTACTGGAGCTAGCTGGGGGAAATTTAGGAAGACCACTGTCATTGAGAATGAAGAAGGAAACCTAGACCTGAACACAGCTCTGAAGGACAAAGATGACAGTATAGGTGTGCAGGAGCTAATGAGTCTCGGGTTTGTTGCTGCAATCAACTGCAATGTATTGGGTAAAGCTTTCTTTCAATAAATAAACATTCATCAAATAATTATGTCACTTGGTACTGGGAATACAAGATCAATAGGACTTTTTGCCTTTGAGGGCCCAGTTGTCTGGCAAGCCAGACTTACATGGAAACAAACAATGAATTACAGTGGTTCCTCTTTATCTTTTGAGGATACATTTTCAGATGTCTCACAGAAACCTGAAGCCATGAATAATACCAAACTTTCTATATGTTTGTTCCTATGTATACATACCCATGATAAAGCTTCATTTATCAACTAGGTATAGTAAGAGATTAATATTAATAAAAATATAATTGACCAATTGTAGTAATGTACTATAAACATCTTTAAGGGTATGAATTTTATGTCTATAACTTCCCTTTTAATATTTTTGGACTGTGGTTGATTATAGGTAACTGCAGAAAGTGAAGCCATAGATGGGCAGCGATGGGCAGGCAAGAGGGGGGGAGCACAGCTGTATGGTAGTCTACCAACTAGCATAGAAAGATTTGTGTAGTTACTGTAGGTATAAGAAGGGTTCAGTTCTGAATGATTCTTCATCCCGAGACTATGCTAGGTGGAGAGACATGGCGAAGAAGAGGACATAAGCTGTCCTCATTGGCTTCCAAGAAGGTGAGAACAGCTGGCTGTGCCTGGGAAGAGCAGACTCTTCAAGGAAGACAGTCTGGGTTGTCTTAGTGAACAGAGCAGGAGGTGAGGGCTCTCTGCAGGGAGGGAACAGAACATATAAGAACACATTGGTGTGAAAGCAGGGCCAAGAAAACTTCCCCCAGAGTTTGGAAACCTGTTCTTTTCTAACTCCAACCACATCTGCTCTTCAGCTCAGAGACCCTGCTGTTTCTTTTTGTTGTTTGTTATTGTTGATCTTTGAATAATGGAAAAATTAACATTGTTGTGCAGAAATGTGGTCTTCAAAGATTAACTGAGATTTTCCGATTTGACACTGAGAGCTAGAATGTTCTGGAAAGTTTAGACCAGGACGAGCCAATCTTTATGCCTGAAGATTCTGATAGAAGCTGTATACTATAGCTTGAATCTTAAGGGTCATTCAAGGATCTATGTGGCAAAGTCTTGGACCCCAGGGTGAGCCTAGCAGGAGTGATGAGGCAGGGCTGCTAAGTGATCTTCAGGTCATTGGGAATATGCCACTTTAAGGAATAGCAGAACTCCAAACCCTTCCTCTCTTTCATTGCTCAGCCATAAAGTGAGTGATTTTGCTCCATCACATGCTCTGTACCTGTTCTAGTTAGTGTTGTCAATTTGACAGAGCCCAGAATACCCCTGAAAAGAGTCTCAACTGAGTGATTGTTTTTATCAATTGGCCTATGGGCACATCTGTAAGAGAATGTCTCAATCGTTAACTGACATAGGATGACCTACATTAAGAGTTCCACCCACTGTGGGCAGCACTACTCTCCGGAAAAGTAATCCTGGGCTGTATAAGAAAGCCAGATGAACATGAGCCTCAGTGCACCAGAGAGTGAGCTAGCAAGCAGCATTCCTTCATAGTTTCTGCTTCCAGTTCCTTCTTGAGTTCTATCCTGACTTCCGTCAATGACGTACTATGACCTGGAAGTGTAAGTCAAATAAGTCCTTTCTTCCCCCAAAGTTGTTGCTTTTAGTCAGAATGTTTTATCACAGCAAAAGGAAGGAAGCCATAACACCATTACAATGTGTTGCCTCCACCCCCTGCAGGCTGAAAAGCAGCAGGTGCCAATCAACCATGGACTGAAACCTCCAAGCTGTGCACCATAACAGACCTTTTCTTTTTATAAGTTGTTTGTCTGGGGTATTTATTTATAGTGCTAGGAGCTAAACACCATATATAAGTCAGTAAGAAGCTGGTCTGCATTTCAGTACATTCTAGAATTGCAACTTGTATAAACTGTCTGATTCCACTCAAAGAATGATAAAACTGATAACTTCCCTCAAGCTCTGTGCCTCCACAATTGAGTGAAAAGGCAGCGATTTCCCGTGTCAGTAGACACCCATATAATTTAATCTCCATAATGGATCTTTTTTAAACATATCACTCTTCCAAGCCGGATTTCTCAGTGTTCATGTCCCTGGTGAGGAGTCAATTTTGCTTCTCTAGCCTTGTTCAATTTCTTTCCTGAAATCAAGAATGCAGAATGCACTCTGGAAGAAACATAGCAGGAAGAGGGTTCATTCTTGTCCACTTAAATATTCATGACAGCTTGCATTTTGGTTCAAAAAGACACTTGTTTATTTAGATAAGATTTAATTTATTCATAATTTACCTAAATTTGCAGGAGCATGCATGTACGTTTTAGCGTATAAGTAGTGTAATACATAAAACATCACCAGGGCTTGCAAATTGTACTGTGACAGCAGTGGAAAGCGCCTGGATGTTTTGGGGAGATAACACATTTTCACCAGAGCAAAGACCTTCGCGCAATAGCCTGGGAGTGTGTACCTGTGATACGCTGACTCATCACCATCTTCTTAACCCATGACAAATTTCTCATTAAAAATACAATGTATGGAATAATATAAAGGGCTGTTGAAGAACTGCCTTTGGAATCAGTGTTGTTTTTCCTTCTGTGTATCCATTGAGGAGCCATTTCCTCCACTGTTTTCTATCAACCCCTTCTCTTCCTTAAGTCTTCCAAACAAACAAACCAAGCCTTCCGGTGCCCGTTGCACTCCCCAAGCTAATTAATGTCAAGCTGACACACATGTTCAATTAGTCACTCTGCCACTCAACACTGTTCACTTGGTGGGTGGGGAGATTGTTCTAGACCACTTTAGCAGCCTGGTACAGCAGGTACCTTCTCTTCAAGAGAGAGTGAGTCTGGGTCAGTCCCCCCCCTGCTTTACAGCACCCTGCCTGGCCCAGAGCATATGGGATGTGGTCAGTAAATACCCACAGTCTTAATCATCACTGTTTGGGGGGAGCAAGGGGAAATTCTTAGAAATAGAGGCCAACGGTGATTTTCCATACGCTTCTGAGCCTGACATGCTCTTCACCTTGACCTCCTACAAACAAGGAAAAGCTAAGTGGCAAGAGTCCAGAGAAGACTAAGGCCATGCCTTTTTGTTTTTGATATACAGTCTCTCCAGCCCACAGGGAGCACCGTTTATAGGCTTTGGAGCAGGACTGCAGAAGACTGTGAGGCTTAAAGAAAAGGATTTGTTTTGAGTCCTTGCTACCTAAAGGCATTAAAACTTTATAATGCCAAACAAGTCCCGTTTTTCTTTATTTATGGATCATATATTTCCCCCTTTATTACCACTATACATTTTTCCAACCTGACAGCTGATAACACCAAAATTCACAGCTAGAAAAAAAATCCCATTCACCACTCTCCAAGATAATAATTTTAGAGTTAAAGAGAAATGTGTGTGTGTGTGTGTGTGTGTGTGTGTGTGTGTGTGTGTGTGTGTGGTGTATGCAAAAACTATCCATTTTTATTTTTGTCCCCTAAACTCCCACTCCCACTGAATACAGGTTTGGGGTTTGAAATCACGAATTTTGATCAGAGGGGATTCTTCAAAAATATAACCCTTACGCAACCTCTTGTACCTGCTAACTACTAACAGGGAAGAAATATCAAAGCAAGTCATCTGCGTTTCTCCAGAGCTGGTGCAATCTAATTTCAATTTGTCAAATGTGGCATGATGGCAGGGATTTGTTTTTCCCCTTGATTTATTAGAAAAATTTTAAAAGAAGCAGTGTGTCACACAGGTGATTAAAGCCAAGCATCTTGAAGTTTCTTTTCCTTGGGCTTGCCATGGAAATCCACAGGAAGGGTAAAAAAACAACCTAAGAGTTATCAACCACAAAGGGGAAAAGAAAGAGAGAAATCAATGTGTTTTAAACACAATGACAGGATGGGTTGTTTAAATTGCTTGTGCACATTGATTTAAAGCATGCCCAGTAGAAACCTCTATTATATTAACCATCTTTTCCCTTCGTTTCAATCATTGGAGCTGCTCTATCTTACTACCTTTCAGTCAGATGATGTCCAAATATAATGTTGAGTGGGATTTTTTATTATTATTATTTGTTGGAGGAATCATGGGCAATGACTTAGAGATCTGGGGACAAGATTAGTAACATAAATAACGGATTCTAAATAACCTAAGATAATGATAAATCAACTGTGCATTTAACTGCAGATTATACCCTAAACATATTTCTACAAATGGCAGTTCTTGCCTGCTTCGGGAGTGTCAAGAGACAGGATGTATTCCTGGCTACAGCCTGCAAGTTGATAGGAATGCAAAGCAAGTAGCTGCCCTGTATTCAATCAACACAGCTTCCCATGTGAGAGGTAGCACTATGCTTTGATAAAATCTCCGTTGATGGTCAGAGGTTGCCATGAATAACCTTTGCTGGATCCCTTGCCGCCTTTGTAAGTTTACTCGGCTAGCCTGCCTTTGGTCAGGTTAGAGCACATGGAGCCAGCATCCCCCCAGTTGATAGTTTTGCACCAGAGTGAGTTGCTCAGTGATCAGTAGGCTTGGAACAGTGTGGAAATACAGTTCCTTCAGATATGAACCTGGTATCTAGCTCCCTGTGGTATTCCTGTAAGTGATGCATGGTAGAGAATACAGTCAATTGGCACCTTAGACTTGATTCCGGCTGAACCTACAAGCACCCAGATATGGCAGCCTCATAGATTTGAATCCCAATTTTTGAAATATTATCTTGGCAATGTTCAGAAATGTTCTTTTTTTTTGCACTCAAGGAAAAAGAAAGGAATTAATATTTACTGAGCATCAGACACAGAGTAAGTGTTTTCACGGATATTATACCTTACAAGGTTGGTTGGTTACATTAAACTCACTTCACAGTTGAGTTAACTGGGCTTTAGGCAAAGTTGTCATCCAAGGACACACACCCACTAAAGACTGAGACTTGATTTGAACTCAAGTGGGTTTTTACTGCCAATTCCCTTTCCTCTACACCACACTACTCCCAAGCTATTGTTCTGTGTACTCATTCCAAACCGTAGTGTATTTCCTGAAGATAGGCAGCTCCATCAGTGTTTAAAGTGCCCAGAATACCAAAGCAAAGGCCACTCTGCCTCCAACAGTGGGGGAATCTCAGATGTCATCTGAGCACAGCATGCAGGTAATGTCTGCAACAAAGGTGTGCACAGGATGCTGGGACAACACAGATTTGATCTCCATGACCACCGTTGAGAAGGGGCTTCCCAGAGGATGTGATCTCAAATCTCATTACACAACACTGCCATGCCTCGTTCCCCAGAGGATATCCACCTTGTACACACAGAGGTCATAACCCTTGTATCCACTCACTCTGCCTTGAGGAAGTCAGAGGGAAAATGGCATTTCCTCTCTCTCTACAAGTCAAACACACAGAAAGGCAAATACTGTCTTTTTGTTACCACGTCCTTTCATTCAGTGAAAAAAAGAAAAATAACTCCATCCTGGAGGTGCTCAGACAGGCATCTTTAACTAGATTGTCAATAAAGGAAAGACTTTTTGAATTGTTTGGTTTAACTTAAGTTCAGGCAGTCCGTTATCTGCCTCCTGTCTGCTAGGCTCAGATTCTTATCATATGCCTTAGAATCCTGGTAGGCAAAACAAAGACTATTTATCCAGGCTTTGTTGGAGTCAGGATTTATACCAGGCCAAGAACATTCAAGATACCAGATTTAATAGTTATCCCCACAGCACCTTTCTTCTTTCCCTAACAAACACTCATTTATCCTTGTGTGAATTAAACTATATAGAGAAAAATTCACTTCTGACATCAAGTACAAGTCCAGGAAAGGTCTCAAAGCCACCCTTAAGTACAACAGTTTCCTAGTACCCTCAAAACCCCTGAAAGGGATTATACTCATAGTTAGAGTGTGTAACAGAGAAAAGATTAAAATTGGCCAAGGGAAGAAGGGCCTCCAGAGTAGAGTCTGCAGGACAGAACACAAAGCCTTGATGGTCCTCTTCCTGTCCCTTCCCTGGCTTTAGTGTGTGATAATACTCAAAGACTGCTGCCAGCCAGAGAGCACATCTGGACCTGGACACACAGTTTTAAATGAGGATTCCCCGTGGAAGTGTGTGGGATTGATGGACTGACTAACTACCCATGCTGTCTTAGTCCCCAGGTTAGCAATATCCTACAATCCCAACCCTGACCCTAAATCACATCCTGAACTCTCCAAGTATAAGCCAAGGTGTATGGACCAATGGCACTAGAGCCCTGGTTCTCAACCTTCCTAATGCTGCAATCCTTTAATACATTTTGCCATGTTGTGGTGACCCCCAACCATAAAATTATTTTCATTGCTGCTTCATAACTATAATTTTGCTACTCTTAGGAATTGTAATGTAAATATCTGTGTCTTCCAGAGGTCTTAGGTGACCCCTGTAAAAGGGTCGTTTGACCTCCCACTAAGGTCACAACCCACAGGTTGAGAACTGCTGCACTAGAGACCCCAACAATGACAATGGCACAGGCCAGATCCCTTTAGAGACAAGGTTAAATTCTTTATATCACCCTCCTCTATACCCTGCTTATGCTATATATCCCTTAAGGCAGAATCTGTGTCCTTGACTGGGTCTCCATGGCGCTGATCTATGCCTATTGGCATTAACTATATTATAAAATTTGGGGCACTGAAGATTACATCTGAGTTCCTCTTCTGCTGCTTCCAGTACTGAGTAACTGTAGAGTCGAGCACATAGTAGAAATTTATTAGTTATTTATTTATTTTATTTAGGCTGAATTTTTCTCTTTGATGGAAACCATTCCCCTTAAATTATAAAAGGCTTGGCTCTTCCTAGCTGCCTTTCTTTTCCTTTCTGGCTGACATTTAGTTCACTTTCATGCAATTTCACCCTTGCATCCAAGTCGGAGATTTTACAGATTTAAAATTTCTTATGTACCTATAAACTGCTTGGCTCTACCAGTGGTCAAAGACAGGGAGGGGCTCACAGGGTCCCATCTCTAGCTGAGGTAGTTAATGGCTGCTGGGGGAGAATCAGTTTTCTCAAAGAGTATGGATTCCTGTAGGTTACCCAAGCTCCAGTAGATGATGGCCCAACACATATATGCATAGAGTCAATGTGAATCCACTCAGTGGGTTATTTTTTTAAAGAAGTGGGGACATGAAGTTGGCAGGGAGACATACCGGGGGAAGGTCTGGAAAGAGTTGGAGGGAGGAGCAGGGCATGGGTATGATCCCAATCCATTGCATGCGTGTATGGTATTCTCAAAGAATAAATAATTTTTAAAAATGTGTGACCATGCCAGTGGTAGCAATCAGAGAAAATTATTTTCAAACCCAAGAGGTATAGACCTCCAAGCAGCCATTCCTTTGTTTTTGTAGTTGTTGTTGTTGTTGTAGTTGTTGTTGTTGTTGTTGTTGTTGTCATCTCTGGGTGGTGACATTATTAAAGATAAATCCATAGGAGAATGAAGCTCAGTGAAGATTAATCAGACAGGACTTTGGTAAGGGAAAACTCCACTGCAGTAGAAAGAGAAATTTTCAAACAAAACTATGGGAAGGAGGGAAGTGGCAGGGCAGCCACTGTCAAAGACAACAGATGCCCCTGTCCCCCTGCTTGTTGTCATGGGGCGGAGCTGCGATGCTCGGAGCCTGCTGGGTAGGAGGCTCCCTCGCAAAGCAGCAATGATTTGCTGGCCCTGAACTTCTAATTATGCGCCAGCTGTGGATTGCAATGGAGGAGGAGACTAGGACCCACCCCATCAGCTGTGCATATGACCAAGCAGGCTGACATGACCAGCACCAGGCCAATGACGAGGACCTGCAAGGACGTGGTTGCTGAGACCCTAGTCATAAGAATTCTCTTCTTTACAACGTGGGAGAGGTCAATGCTGGAAGATGGCAAAGTTTCAAACCAGCAGCATCTCAAAGTAACACTTAGTAACAGTGTTCTTAACACTCCAATGCTTAGTAACAGTGTTCTTAATACTCCAATGCTTAGTAACAGTGTTCTTAACACTCCAATGCTTAGTGACGGTGTTCTGATGCTCCTGAGTGAAGTAATTTTTAATTTTTCTCAGCAGCAAATGACTAAGATGACCTACAGTATCTCTTAATTGTTCTTTCTCCCACCAAAAGGCCAGAGCCTAGTAGAGAAGATTCTTGGGACTTCTAAAAAAGAAAGAAATCTCCATTATTCCCAGCCAGGTTACTGGGTAAACCATTATCTAATTAGTAGTTTCACCCTGGCTTTGACCCATTCTGGTAGCTGCACTCATTTGTAAGGTAAATTCTCAAAGGAAATCAAAAAGCAGGTCTGAGAGTTCAGACCTATAGTCCCAGCCCTACTGAAACAGATGCAAAAGAATTGTCATGAGTATAAGTCTAGCCAGGGCTGTATAGTGAGTTCCAGGCCATCCTGGGCTACAGCAGAGAAACTCTTTTTCAAAACAAAGTAACTAACAAATCAAATCAAAACCCACTTAATTTCTGGGCCATGTGAATTTTAGTGATGTCTGTTCCCAGGCTGTTATTTGCAGGTCAAGAGCTGGGATCTCAAGGTCCTAGAATGAGGCCCTAGAATTAGAGGGAGATAGCTCCCATTCACTGTATAAATCCTGTATGTATTGCAGGAGATGTAAGGTTGGCATGTATTATCTCTGGTGGCGTGCATAATTACACAGTAGAAACAAGAGTGAATAGAAGACAAACTTTCTCCTGAACATTGGTGTATTTAGGTGAATACATTTAGAGGCACAGACATGACTACTTTGGAAACTGCCAGGAAAGGGACTGGGGCAATGACTCAGTTAATAAAGGGGCTTGCTGTGCAATCGTGAGGGCCTGGGTTCAGAACCCCTCCCCAGCCCCGTCTGCCCGCCTTTATCAAAAGCCAGGCATGGTAACACGCCCCTGTAATTCCAGCTCTGCGGAGGTGGAGACAGGGTTCCTGAAGCTCACCGGCTAGCCTGGCTGGCCAAATTGGTGAAATTGAGGTTCAGTGAGAGTTCCTGTCTCAAAAGACAAGGCAACCGAGGAAGAATGTGTAGCTAGGTAGCTAGTGTTGACCTCTGCCCTGTCCCCCCCCCCCCCCCCCCCGCCCGCCACACACACATCCAGACATTCACATACACACATGATTTTAAATTACAAAGAAAGTGTAGCTCCAGATACTGGGAGAGAAAGCGGACTTTCAGTGGAATAAAGCCTTAAGAAGCAGCAGGGTGTTAATTCTTCCTCACAGCTCTGGAGGCAGATCTAGGCCAAATCTCATTTTCAGGCAGGTAAGACCTAATCAGACCTGTAAAAACAATGAGCAAAGAGAAATTAGAGACTCAAAGACGAGGCTGTCTTTGTATGACTTCAAATCAGAGTTTGCTGGACAACTACAGGAAGCCCCATGTGTCAGCAGCCTGTCCTGCCACCTGGAGACAAGTGGGGCTCGGGGCCAAAGGCGCAAGGGCAGACATTCCCCCACGTGCTCTCCTGTCACCAGCTGTCATCACAAAGCCACTCCAATTTGCATGTTTCTTCTGTGGGAGGAAACACCCTCACGACTCCCATTCCAGGGCTCTCCGAGTAGAAGGCTGCTGCTGTTCGGAGGGTGGTTATTAAATGCACACAGGAGTGCACAGGGAGGCACACAGTTAGCTAATACAGCAAGCACTATAGTGGTAGAAACATCCACACCCAGGTCTCTCTCTCTCTGCCAATGGGATGCTGCTCGCACAGACCCACAGTGGGCAAACTGGCCCACCAACTAACTCTCCCTGAATCCCGAGCCCTAAGTTGTTTCAACTTACCTTTGTGTGTGTGGTTTTGTAATATGTGGGTGTGCCTGCCCATCCTTCCAAGGGGGTCATTACCTCTGTAAATAAAGCACTTACTTGAGGAAAGGGAAAAGATAGGACCCCATTAAAGCAAGCTGGCTGCGCCATTTGCGGCAGGGAGGGTGCCGCTGTGTGACAAATCACTTGTGTTTGAAATAGTTGGAACGGAGCATCTAGGAGACCAGATAAGAGAACGCGAATGATCCTATTATGAGGATAACAGCGGTGAGAAGAGTCCATGGACGGCCGTACACCGGCACATTCTGTTGATTTAAAGGCAGCATGGCAGCCTGAAACGGGGGACTCGGCCTAGGGTTGCTTCACTGCAAAGCTTTGCCATTATTTTAACTTAGCAGGAGCCACACCACAGTGAGGTCTGCTTGAACAAATCCACAGTAAAAGGAATACGCTGTCTGTGCACCAAACAGAAACACAAAATCATGCTCTGTTAGGTCCTTGAAGAATAAGAGCAGAGGGAAGGAGTCCAGATCACAAAAGGAATCGGCTTTCTGTTCACAGAGCCACCCCCTGGGCCATGTAGACCCTTTCAGAATCCACTCTGCTCATTAGGTTGTGCTCAGTGGGCTTGCTCAGTGCCACCTCTGGGAGGAGAGGACTTTGAAGCCCCCCAGGGAGCATGCATTTGCAAGAGCAACACTGTGGCGCCTCACGTTTACTTGTACTCAAGGATGGATAGAGCACTCTGTCTCATAGCAGTTTTGAAAGTTCAAGGCACCCACTGTCTTGATTCTCACTCCTTCTGCACACCTTCTGGGAGAGAATCTCTGCAGCCTGAAGAGGAAGCAAGCTGCCTACATGCCCTTCTTCCTCGGAGTCTCCTTCAGGGAACAGGTTTACTTAAAACAATGACAATTTTCACATTTGTTTATTTTGTCCGTAACATTTGTCTCCCACACATGTACTCATTGTGAGAGCTTCTTTTTCAAACTAAACATATTCTGACCCTTGGCCTTACATTAGCAAGTACTGGTTATACACATTTAGCACAACACTGAGCTGAAAGGAAAGGCATCCACTCACAGTGCATGCACCAGGGATGATTCATTTATGCATGCCACGGAGCAAGGGATAACGGGACCCGATGGTTCTATTCGGACTTTCACATGGGATAGATAGCTAATTCCTTCATTTTAAAAGGTGCAGAAATGCTGGATAGGGAAATAATGTTGAATTTTTCAGAGAGTCCAGGGCATAAGTAGTATGAAGTCCACGACATACAATGACATAAGGAGAAATTACTTGAACAGTGGACTATATCCAACCTTTGGCTTTTAGACTGTGTATGGCTGAAGACAAGTGTGACTGTGGTCTAATGCTACATTGCAAATTCTAAAGCATTATGAGATTTCTTTGGGGGTGACTTTTTCTTAACATGGTTGTTAGGTTCTAGAGTGTGAACTGCAGGTAACAATGGTGTGTGGCAATGTCAAAACGTGGGACATGGGACTGGGCAGATCGCGCAGTGGGGAAAGCGCTTCCTGTGCAAGCATGAGGCCCTCAGGTTCAGATCCCCTACACCCACAAAAAAGCTGGGTATGGTGAAAAACCTGTAACGCCTACCCTGGGGGAGAAGAATGAGGAGAAAGGGGGATTTCTGCAGTCACTGGCTAAAGTAGGGAGCTCTAAGTTCAGTGTGAGACCTTGACTCAAAAAATAAGAGGAAAAGCAAAAGCAGAAGACATTCAGACTATCCTCTGTCCTACACACACACACACACACACACACACACACTCTGTATACACACAAGCACACACAAAATGTGGGCATGGCTAGATGATAGATTATATATACACTGATGATAGATGATTGATAGATAGATAGATAGATAGATAGATAGATAGATAGATAGATAGATAGATGCTTTAATAACTGTTGTCCAGTTTCTAACCATGTTTTACAAATCAAAAGGTATTTTCAGATGCCCAGCCATAAGATGAGCTCATCACTGGTTCTTTGGTCATCTCAGTGTCAAGCTACCACCTCAAATCGACTTACAACTAAAATTAGTGTGTTAATAGGAGGAAGGGGATTAGAATCATCCCAGTAAATACTAAAGGCCCACAACACTTCAAAAACAGCCAAGAAAGCAAAAAAGAAATGTTCCTGGTTTTTTGTGTAGCCCCTTGCCAACTTGTAAGTTTAAGGTAGAAATGATTTGGGGATATAGTCCATAATCACTGAATCAACCAAGAAGGCTTGTGTTTATTGTTTCTAAGGTGTCTTGGTGCCCTCAGAATGGACTGTGACTATTTACTTGAAGAACATGGTTTGGAAGAACATATCCAGGCTGTGTAAAAAGTCAGCTGGCTAGCACAGGTGGCTGACAGGCAGGGAGGGGGACGAAAGGAGGAAGGAAAGGATGGAGAAAGAGAACAAGAGTGAGAGAGGTCCAAGTTTAACAGTTGTTGACCAAATCCTCCAAAACAGCCGTACTCGAGCTTAATTCACCAGCATGTTTGTGTCCATCACCCTCCTCCTAGAACAGCTCCTTAGTGAAGGTGAGCTTGCAGGAGTTCAAGGTGGAATGTTGGTGATCTCGAAATTGTGCCTACAGCAAGAACTACCAGTAAGTCTCCTGTCAGGGCTTGGATTCTCACCCAGGACCAAAAAGCCAACAGCACTGCTCAGGTCTCACCAACACAGACAAAGAGGCACATTCACAAGTAACAGTTCACTTCAGGCAGGACAGTGAATAAGGGACAGTAGCTGCGTCCAGGATTCAACTTCCCCAAAGTCTGTGCTCCTAACTAATGTGCTAGGGTTCAGCATCTGTAACACCTGGGCAATCACATCCAAAGTGGTCCTCTAATATATGAAGACATGTGTAGACCGTCTATTAAGCAACATTCTGGTTATCATAACATGGTTATTCCTCCAATTTCTCTAATAAAGAACCAGGGATGACAAAATGTATGGAGACCGGGGATCCAGACATCAGTGACATAAACTACGATGCCGCCACTTGGCATAGGAAATGTGCAGTTTGAGAAGAAATCATTTCGAGAGCTCACACATTCAGCTGCTATGCTAGGTTAGTTTTGCATCCAGACAGTTAGACAAAGAGTGCTTCTGGCACTAACACCTTTCTAAGTGCTTGCCCATCCAATCCCTGCCTAGCTCGCTCTTCACAGCCGCACTAAAATTGAAACACTAAGAAAGGACTGTCACCACCAAGCCACCTGTAGAATCCAGGGATGCAAAGGATCAGACCCTCATTTAATTGTAAATGTGAGCTCCTTGCAGTCCAATCCGGAAACCTGTCACTTAGAACTGTTAATGCTATTTATTGTAACATGCCTGGGATAACGGCATCTCTCAACATCTGTTTTCATTTAAAGTTTCCAAGTTGCCTTTGTGAGTACCACTTGGTAATGATTCAGCTCATGCTTCTGAAGGAGGACGATGGAAAGTGGCAAGTGGGAACCCAAACAAAGTATTATTAATGAACATTTGCAGCTGCTGGTGGGACTTGGTGAGAAGCTGCCCGTGCTGGTGACAGAATTCATCTTGTAAAATATACCTATGATAAATATCAGCTCGGAGTGATTAGCAGCTGTTGGTAATTCGTGAACAACTTCCAGGCAAGCTAGCAGTTTGATTGCCACTGGGTCCAGGTTGATTTGTTTTCTTTCTTTTAAATATTTGAGATCATAACGTGGTCGTCATTGCTACGCTCTTGGCTTTCTTTTTTATTTGTGCCTTGAGAGGGTTTGTATGGCTAAACAAACAAGCAAAATGAGATAGAAATATTTGTGAACTTAGAGAAGCAAACCAGAAACAATGGAAACCTTTCAAGATCAGGTCAAAACTCACTTCTGCCCTATAGCCTTTCTTGGCAACTCCAGCCTTCCAGAACCTTCCAGTTTCCCATTGCACCGGTCTAAGTCAGTTGACTTGATTTAGTATTTAATTCAATTGTTATTTTATGGTAAAGTTCTTCACGTGTGTCTATTCCATCTGTAATGACAATAGATACTCTCTAAGAAGATCAGTTCCTATTTCTATTCCCTTTATTTACACCTTCTTCACCCCATGCTCAGTTCCTTTGTTAATGAATGACTGTGAAAATTAGCAAGTGGGCGATCCCAATGTCTGGAGTGGATATACAACCCAAGCATTTTAAGTGATTGTGGAGCCAATGAGAAAGTAGTTTGAAGCATCCCAAGAGCTTTGCAATTACATCTTGTAGACAAACAGTTCCTACCTCTGAGCTAGATTGTGATTTTTAAATTATTTATTTATTATTTTATGTGTATGTACCTAAGTGTATGTGCGTACACCAAGTGTGCACAGTGTCCTTGGAGGTCAGAAGTGGGTGTCAGATCTAAAGTTGTGGGCCACCCAATATGATGTACTCAGAAATTAACTTGAGTCTTCTAGAAGAGCAGCAAGTGCTCTTAACAGCAGCCCCAACCCCTGAGCTGGATCCTTCGGGCCTGTTGAATCTAGCTGAGTGAATATTGTCTAAAAACGTTAAGCCAGCTCTTTCCAATCAAACAGGAGTGATTAGCAAAAGCTATTAATTCATGGGTGGCTCACACACAAATTCCCTTTCATATCTGTTTCATGTCATGTGACTTTTGTTCTGTGTTTTTTGTTTGTTTGTTTGTTTGTTTGTTTGTTTGTTTTTCCTGAGGGGCAAAACATCCCTCTTGGCTTGGCTTTGCAGTCAGTACCCTATGACATCTCCCATGCATCCACTTCCAACTTAGCCCAAGCTGGGCTGGACCATAGAGCTCAGACTGGCTCCTGTCTCCACCTTACTGTTTCCTGTCTCAGAGCCAACTCTATGGAAGCTCCTACTGCCTTGAAATTGAGCTCGGCCAGAGAGCGGCCACTGCAGGAAAGCGACCTCAGCCGCTGGGAGACAAGGAACCTGGATGTAACCATCCAGCTTCCTGTCACCGGAGGATGAATCTGGAGGCATTCTGCATGTTTCCTGGGAGGTCCAGAGGAATCACAGCAGTCACCTCAGTGACATTTCTCCTGCCTGCCTGTCCATTCTCCCTCTCGCTCCCATCCCTTTCATGTCTATTTCTAGCAAACTCCTCCCAATCCACTGCCTCTCCCCACCACAACTCTCAGAGGCGCCACATCGTTCTGTCTGCTCTTAAAAACTAAATCTAAAGAAATAAAACGAAACGCTCAGAACATAGACATCTAAATGGGGACCGTTTCAAAATCACTCCCATCAGAGGCCGCCTCTGCTGGATGTTCTTGAGAGTGCCTCCACTCCCTGTCTGCCAAGGTGCAGAATGTTAGCAGACATCACTAACAGACCAGGTCATTAAGGGTAGGTGGCACCTGAGACCGATGCTTCCCTGAAGACCACATCTTCAGTACCCACTTGTCTCCCCAGCACTCCCCTGTTCTTTATGAACCGTGTTAGACAGCTATGATCGCTGCCTGGATCCCATTCTGTGTTGAACTACCACATCCTAGAAAACGCAGCACCCTTGTGCAATGACCTCCAAGGTCCCCGTGTAGAGAAGAGCAAGCAAAGTTCTATGTAAAAAAAAAAAAAAAAAAGCCACCCCTGCTGAGGCCAGAAGCCCTACCTTATGTGATGGCTCTCCCAGTCACCACCTCTACCTCTTCACCTCATCACCGTGCCAGCATCTCCTTGGCCCAAGTGTGCAAACCGTGTCCATTCTACGAGGTAGGTGCTGAGATCAGCTGGGACTCTGTATGTAACTGCACGCAGTATACTGTGTAGCAAGCCAGAATCTGCGATGAAGCATTGGATGCTTAAAATTGCTTCAAGTAAATGAGTGTTTACTGCTGTATTTAGTGCGGTACGAAATGTTTCTCATTGCTTCCTTCATTTAATGCCCATAGTAATCCTTTGAGGGGAGTAATAGTATCTGCATTTACAGAGGAGAAACTAGGACAGAAGACATAAGGAATATTACTCCCTGGAGGTCACAAAGCAGCTAAGATTGAACCCTAGTTGGTGTAATTCCTCTTTTCACCACACAAACCATTGCCGTCCCGTGAGCTGATGAGACTATGACGAAGCAGGACCAGCTCAGCCTTAGGGGCAGTTCACACAGACAGAAGACAGTTGAGGTAGCTGTCACATGAAGTGTTCCATCCTATACACGCATCACCTTAGTTTATTCAGGTGTAAGGAAAAGCAAGCATACATACCACACCAGGGTCCTCAGCTCCAACGCTACTTGGGAAAGTGCCTTCCTATGGAGTGTTGCAGCCACACCCTGATGTATTAGACACCCTTTAGAATGAGTTTCAAAGCTGGTTTAAATGAAGCTCCTCTAAAGTGCATTACTATTTTCATCACCCTCCAAGAGGCAACCTTCTAAAGCAAGCCAAATTGCTCAAAGCAAAGATTCAATAAAATGCCTTCGTCCTGGAAGGGCTTCAGTGAGTCCTTAATATCTGGGAACTCAGATGGCCGGATGGTACTTTGTTCTTCTGCATTATTGATCTAAATATCAAACAAGAGAGCAGAGAAATACAGACTAGGCTAAAGGTAGCTGGGGTGGGAAGCACCCCATAAACAGACCAAGGCTCATCATAATAATGCCTACAGAATGAGATGAGGTGAACCTCACTAAGAAGCTCAAATTTCAGTTTAACAGCATGGGAGCTGAAGCCAAATGTCTTCCTTTGTGGGAGGAAAGGGTCATAAATGAGATGTCCTTGAGAAGTCGCGTTGTTCGGAGGGAAGCATCGTAGACACTGGGATAGACACCTGTCGGCTGCCAGCCTAAACATTTGCTTCCTGTCTCTCAGCTTCTTCCTAGAGGAGGGGAGGAGTGATGGGGTTGGTGCAAAGCCTGTAGGCTTCCACCTTGCGGCAGACCAGACACATGGCTTTGGAAGTGAGCCAGCCTTTGTGCTCCACACCGTCTCCTGACACATCCGACAGATATTTCCCAGAACATTCAGTCCTGGAAGTTCAAAGTAGAAATAGCGTTTGAAAAAATTGGAGGAGATTCAGAGGAGAGAAAGAATGATGATCCAAAGGCCAGAGGGACAAAGGGACCCATTTAATAAACAGCAGTAAAAAATCTCGCTAATGAGTGGTTAGAGGATATAGCGGGGGAGACAGGAGGATCAAGGAAGTCAGTCAGCATAATGAGGAAGTAGACTCCATCTCTCGGCTACAATGAACTCAGTCCTATTTACCCATTCTGTAGACACTGAGCATCTGCACTGTACCAAGCAAAGAGGTGGTAGGGATGCAGAGGGGAGCAAAGGAGGCAGAGAGCTGCATCATGCATTCACGATCTAGCTAGAGCAACCAATGTCAATAGTCACACAGAAATAGAGACTCACTTGCCACAATGACAAATGATAAATGAGGTGCCCAGAGCTGTGGGTGAATTCCACAGGTGACATCTGTTCAAGGAGAGTGTCTAAAAGGTGACTAGGAGCTCATCAGGCCCAGGGAAGGGACCAGTACTCTCCAGGCCACCCGAAATCTATAGAAGGGAACTCAACTAGAAAAAAAACTAAACCCAACTGGGAAGAACCCAAAGGGAAGATTCTTGGTGAAAACTAAAATTCCTGAATGGGGCTGCAGGATCCAGGAGACAGGAGGAAAAGCTGATTACCTGGATCAACCCAGTATCCCTGTGCAACCCTGAGAAAGTTTCTTCCCCCTCTGTGCCCTGTAGGGCACAACTTCCCTTTGTGAGTTGACGCGGAGGAATTCAAGAGAGTCAAGAAACTTGGGGAAAAAAAGAAAAAAACTTAGTATTCCCTTGAGGAATTCAGTGTTCCCTTTAATAATAAGATACACAACAGAACCAATAGTGACAACAATTACTTGTGACTTTGCCACCTATTAAAATCACAGGTATTTTCATGTTTCCTTGCTGTTTTTGCAGAAATCTCAAAATATCAGTTATCACCTCACCACTCGGAATTGCAGTAGTTCTTAGAGCCGTGGGGAATATTGCTCGCATGTTAGATTAATCATGAAAGCAAGTACCTTACTTTGCCACAACCTTAAATATTTTTTCAACTGTATTTCAGTGTCCTTGCTTTCTTTTATGCTTAAATATATTTTGCTTTACATCTTAAAGCATTACTCATAAAATGGTCCCCAGAGTCACCAGAGTGCCAGGGCATGTGTGTGGAGGAGAGGACAGCCTCGGGTGTGGTTCTTCAAGGCTTGCTCTCTCTCTTTGCTTTGAGAACACGTTTCTCATCAATCTGGAACTCAGCAAGTATGCAAGCCTGGCTGGCTAGTGAGTCTCTGCCTCCTCTGTTATGGAATTACAAGCACTCTCCACCATACTGGACTTTTGTTTGTTTGTTTATTTATTACACATGGATTCTGAGAATCAAACTCAGGTTCTCATGCTCGCAAGGCTAGCACTTTACCAACTGAACCATCTCCCTTGCCTTCTAAGCCTAATTGTGAGGGACCCTTTTGTTTTGTTTTTTGTTGTTGTTGTTGTTGTTTTGTTTTGTTTTGTTTTGTTTTTTGAAACAAGGTTTCTCTGTGTAGTCCTAGTTGTCCTGGAACTCACTCTGTAGACCAGGCTGGCCTCCAACTCATGGAGATCTGCCTGCCTCTGCTTTCCGGGTGCTGGGATTAAAGGTGTGCACCATCACCACCAGGCGAGGGACATTTTTTAATCCAGGAACACTGCTTTTGTTGCTCTAGGCAACACATATTGTTTGTAGGCACTCTGCTGGGAAGACTGGAAACTATGTTCATGGCTACCCGTGTGACTGTAGGCAGGCTGCTGACACTCTCTGAACTCTAGTGACTGCCTTACAAATCTCTGATAACTTAATGCCTAACTGCCTCATGGAGCAGTGGTAGACACAAGCTTACAGAAAACACTAGGAGAGGCAGGTACTCCCTGGACCTGTTTTTGGATTCATACCAGGCTGAGGACTCTTCAGCTCATTTGCACATTCAGACACCAGCTCCTAGGATGAGATGGCTTTTTTGTCTCCCTCCTGCTGGGATGCTTAGGGATGGCTCTGACAGCTAGGTGCCAAGAGGAAACCTGGGCTTCCGTTTCCAGCCATGTCCCCATGGGCAACCCAGGCTGAGCCAGAGTTCACAAGGATCGGCATGAAAAGGGAAAACAATTTGTTCAGGAGCCCTAGAGTCAGGCACTCAGCATGCTGAGCTGGTGGGGGTTTTCAGCTTTAATCAGCATCAAGCTAATCTTCTTTTGAGAGATGCTAAAGAGTCCAGAAAAATCTACAGGTAGTTCCAGCTAATAGGCCCTGGCCCTATACCTGGTCCTGGTCCCTGACTGCTGCTTCCCCCGGTCCATCATTCCCTCCTTCTTGCCTTCCGGGAGCCAGCCTGGCAGCAGGTGCCTGGGCCATTCCAGATACAGTTGCCAGCCTTTGCCCCGTGATTCATCTGGGCCAATTCAGCAACAGGGTTGCTTCTCTCTCTTTTCAGTCTTGCCAAGTTGCTTGGGATTCTTTTGTCTTTCTTTTCTTTTTTTTTCCCTGTCTCTTGTTAAAGTTCCTTCATACCCCCAGAAATTAATTAATCCCAGCTGGTAAGATGACAGCTAGAACCCCGGAGACTGATCGGCCCCTATGTGTCTAAGACATCAGTCTGGTACCAGCAGCGACACAGCATTCTGTCTGGGGCAGGAACCCACCAAGGCAACTGACTAGCCAAGGTTCTGCTATCTAAGCTGCTTAAAGCACTTTGAACACCCGAGCTCGTCTGGGGTCTATTCTGAACCCATTCAAAGTGCCCTGGGTTCAGAGACTAGGTAGGAGAGGTCATGGGGGGACACCCAGATCTCCTGGGGAAGAGAAAATAGAAGAGATTTCGTGAATGGACTGAGGGTGGGAGGGGATGGAAACATGAGCGATCAGGATGGGAGGAACACAGAGGGGAAGAGTGCTGAGGGGGGACTGCTGGGGAAGGCCTTTGGGGGGTGGGTGGAAGCCTGGCACAGGGGAATCTCCCAGGAGTCTATGGAGAGGATCCCAGGCTAGACTCCTAGCAATAGTGGATAAGTAACCTGAACTGGTGGTTTCCTGTGACCAGATTGATGTCTGGCCCAATTATCATCAGACAGGTGCCACCCAGAAACTGATAGAAACAGATGCAGAGACCCACAGAGAATGCAGAGAGCCAAACATTAGGTGGAGATCAAGAATCCTGCGGAGGAGGAGGAAAAAGGAGTGTAGGAGCCAGAGGGGTCAAGGACACCACAGGAAAGCTCACACAATCAGCTAGCCTGGGCTCACAGAGGCTTGCAGAGACTGAACTGACAACCAGGGAGCCTGCATGGGACTGACCTAGGCACTGTGCATATATGTTATAGTTGTGTAGCTTAGTCCTCTTGTAGGACTCCAAACAGTGGGAACAGGGGCTGTCTCTGACTCTTTTACTGACTCTTGGGACCCTATTCCTTGTACTGGGTCACCTTGCCTAGCCTTAATACATAGGGAGGTGCTTAATCTCACTGCAACTTGAAATGCCATGTTTTACTGATACTCATAGGAGATGTGCCCTTTCCTAAATGGAGATGGGAGAAGAGAGGATTGAGGGTGGTAGGGGGCACGGGGAGAGAAACTGGGAGGGGAGGATGGGGGTGGGGGCTGCAGCCGGGATGTAAAATAAATAGATGAATAAGAAAAAAAGAGACGCAAAGTGCCCTGGGTCTTCCCTAGACACAGATGTCAAGCCAGCCTACATCCTATATAGGATTTTCTGTCTGCTGGGAGTTGGGAGAGTGGAGGTACAAGCCTGGGGCCCCTGTGCCTGTGTGCAGAGCAATGTCTGAAGCTGAAGAAGCCATTTCAGCTGTCCCAGTATGCCCTAGACCTCGGCTTAGATCAGAGGTTCTCAACCTGTGGGTCATGACCCTTTGGGGTCATACATTAGATATTTACATTATGAATCACAGCAAAATTACAGCTATGAAGTAGCAATGAAAATAGTTTTATGGTTGGGGGTCAGCACAACATGAGGAACTGTATTAAAGGGTTGCAGCACAGGAAGGTGGAGAACCACTGGCTTAGATGGACATGATGCTTTTGTTACAGAATATTCAAATGGAAGCACTTGGCAGAGTACCTTCTAGACAGTAGATACTCAAGAACCGTGGGCTGAATGGTTGGATGGAGGCATGCTGTGAGCCAGGATCGACAACTGAGTCTTGTTGTCTCATCCCTGAGGTCATCATTTCTAGTCAGCAGTCAGAGCTGCTCTGACACACCTTCCATGAAGAGGTAGGGTTACTGGAGAGCCCTGAGTTTGGGCAGAATCTGACTGCTTTGACCTCTAAGATATAGTGGGTAGTGGCCATGAGGATGTCCTGCCTCCACCTTTCAGGTGTTGCCCCTGGAAACACTTCTTGATAGGTATAAAGATAAAAATGATACAAGTCAGACTCAAGTTCCCCTAACCAGCCCAGTCTACTCAGCAGGCTACTGTCTACCTAGAGCCTTCATCATACTGACTAGTGCCCATGGTAGTGGAAGGCACTCTGCACATTACCAAAGGAGAAAAGTAAACACCAACCCAGCTACAAACCCTTCAGTCTATAATGGTGGCCTGCCTGCAAGATGTGCTAGGGCAGCTGTGGTACAGAGCTTGTGGGAGTCACCAGCCACTATCTGATTGGATTTAAGGCCCACTCCATGACATGGAACCCAGTTCTGACACTGCTCTGGTGACCAAGAACAATAAGACTAGATAGGCCAGAGACCTGTGGTTCTCACCTGGCCCTAACCTCGAGCTCCTCCTGTCTCAGCCTCCCAAGGGCTGGTATTGCAGGTGTATGCCAGCATATCTACCTATGTTTTTAAAGGTTACTATAAAGCTTCCTTCAGAAAACTAAGGAACACAACTAGCATCTACAGCCAGTTTAATACTGAGGCAAACTGAAACTCAGAACATCTGCCTCCTCTGCTGGTGGTGACTCTAACCATGGACTAATCCACCTCATAAAGAAAGCAATCGCATGAATGAAACGAGGGGGGCAGGGCTTTGGGGTCATCTCAACCACGGCTGTCCCTCCCTCCCACACCTGAAAGGAGGCTTCCCACATTGAGAATGTTTGAAAAATGCTGCATGAATGAATGAAAGACTACATGAGAAGTATTACAAGCACTGGCAGTACATCTGAATCTGGTAATAAGATGACCAATTTAATTTGCCATGATCGAGTGGATCCCAGGTGTTCTGGGCCTCCACCATATGCAGGGTCTGGCTCCAAGTTGTTTCTGAATCTCCCAAACATTGCACGTGCATTGACAGGTTATCTAAAGGTAAATTCCTTCCCACAGGCCTAGGCTTGGTCCTTTATCCTATGCCCAGCTGGAAATGTGAGGATGCTTGCACCCTCTGGTCCATCTTCTACAGGCTGACCCCAGCTCCACCAAGCGGCCCCATGCTGCTGTCACTGTAGGAAGAGGTCTGCTGAGGAGCTCCAGAAAGGAGTGGCTGCCACTGGCGATTTGGAGGCCAGTGGAAGAATAATCTAGCAGCTCTGTTGTGACAAACAGCAGGAAAACAGCCTCTGCATAAAGGGCCTGACCACTCACACTTCCACAGCATGTAATGCCTCAGAAATCAGTATTTGTATTATTTTGTCTTGGTTCGGAGGGTGGAGTGATGTAAGGTGGCTGCTCCCTGTTTCCCCGCCCTCTTTTTCCATGTTTCCATGAGTAGCACCTAGCCTGGAGCCCTTCTGAGAAAGCTTGAGACCTCTAGAGGAATAGAAGCTTACTGTCTGCAAGGCTCCCTGGAGGACAGGGCTGAACCTGGCCATCTGGCCCAGCACCCCGGACTGTCAGCATTTAGGGCATCTCTTGTTGATGTTGTATCTCTGGAGTACTGCCTCTCTGTCCTCCCATTTTCCTCCTTCCCTAGGGCTGGTAGGGTCTAGATACCTAAAACTACCTGTGGGTCCTCACCATGTACTCATCTTCCATCTTCATTCCCCAAGCATTGCTCCCAGTATCCTGACCACCAACTCTATCTAGTTCAATTCAACAGGGCTTTGGGTACAGTCATGGGTAAGATATATACCCAGTGGGTATAGAGGGGATGCCGTCTATATATGTCCTATCTAAGGAGGCTGAACAGCTCCAAGAATCCCAACAGAACCTGGAAGCTGGAGAACAAGTGATAGACTCCAGACTGAAGCAGACCTGAAATCAACAAAGGCAAGAACTTCGTATAGAGTCCACATAATGGGCAGAAGGCAGTGTTTCCAATGGCATAACTGTCCATCAATGAGGACTTACTTCTCCATAGTACTTCCAGAGACTTGGGATGGCTCTAAAGTCCCTTCCTTCCAACACACAGGGCAACTACAGAATTTCCACTTTAAACAGCACACATAGTACAGAGGAGTGGCTCACATTTCATTGAAACCCTACAGCGGCGGCAGCACTCTGAACATAGTCGTGTGAACGTGCTTTTATTTACTACATGCAACAACTCTGTGGAGGAGATGTTATCTTAATTAGGCGAAGAAACTGCAGCTTGGAGAGATTCGAGAACCGGCCACACAGCTAGTAATGGCAGAGACAGGATTCAGGATTCTTCTGCATTCTTCTAATGCCCATTGGGCTGTTCGTTCTCCGCCATCCTGCCTCCCTAAAATACATCCTTTCTTCTCTGTTCCTTGTCCCATATCACTTTCTTGCCCTTTTGATGAACCACATGTGATTTCCCAGAGCTGGTCTATAATCTGCGCCTTTTCTTCAATCGCCTATGAAAACACTTCATCTGGTACACGGCTGGCAGCTCCCCTGGATGTGCGGTGTCCCTGGCCCTAGCCATTTAGATGTGCCTCAGGCTGATCTCTGACAGATGCTCTGAGCACCAGAGAGCAGCGCGCCGTGCTGGTGTCTGCTAAGATGAGACTTCCTCCAACGGTTCCTAAGACTCTAATCAAGATTGATCCACACTTCTGTGGCGCTCAGTGACTGTCCTTAATCAGTGAGGACTCTTGGGTCTCTGCTTTTTTCCAGGGCCACTGATTTGAAAGCCACCTGATTCAGCAGAGGCACTGTGTGGGAGATACCCAGAGGCAAGCCGTGGGGGTGCCAAGGTCTGGAGTCAGGACTCTGGGAGCCTCTCACCTGTGGGTTACAATGAGTCCCCATGGTGACCTCTTCTAGCCTTACATCCAGAGGGAACTGGGACATCCAGAGCCGCCTGTAGTTGTGCAGTTGTGGCTCTATTATCCCCAGTTTCTCACTTTCTGGAAGCATTGGCACAAATGAGGCCAAGGAGCTCAGTGGAATTTGCTGGCTTGCATCTGACTGTTCTTCACTGCATCATTACATGAGTGCTGCTGTCATTGAGGCTAGAAGGATGCAAACACAAAGCACCCATCCTGGGTGGGGTCACTTGTAGCAGGAATCTTAAAAGGTCTTATTAATCAAATCAAACCTGGAGCCAGGTACTGGGGTCAATGCTGGAAGATCAGAGAAGCAGAACAAGCCACAGCCACCTCACCTCGCAATTCCTCAGCTGATCGTGTTTCCTCAGACTGGAAGCCTCTGAGTCCTCATCCAAATGGACCTCAGCTGAACTGTTTGTCAAAAGCCTGAAAGCTTAACCGACTAGTACCTGTTTTTCATACCTTTTATACCTTTCTTCTTCCTGCCATCACTTCCTGGGATTAAAGGCGTGTGTCACCATTCCTGGCTGTTTCCAGTGTGGCCTTGAACTCACAGGATCTCTGCCTCTGGAATGCTAGGATTAAAGGCGCATGTGCCACAATTTTCTGGCCTCTATATCTAGTGGCTGTTCTGTTCTCTGACCCCAGATAAATTTATTGGGGTGCACAATATATCAACCACATTTCCCCTTTTTTTTGTCTAAAATAATAAAAGAAGGTTATAGTCAAGAATTACATTAACAATGTCTAGTCCTTTAACATTTGACAGATTCAGATGAAAAACTCCATTTTATATATATATATATATATATATATATATATATATATATATATATATTAGCAATGTCCAGTCCAGTAACATTTGATAAACTCAGACAAAAAATTTTCATTACTTATCCTATGTAAAACAAGTAGTTCCTTTTTAAAAGTCGATTCAATAATTGACCTTTTTATCTTATCAGTCACTGGACCAGTTTTCCATAGGATGAGTGCTTGACTAGTCAGGGAGCGCCATGGCTGCCCTTGCAGGCCTGAAGCCCTCGACTTCCTGCAATGCTATGCTAGCTGAGGCACCATGCCACTGGCGTTTGTTAACTGCCAGCACCACTACCCTCAGCATGCCACGTTCTCCAGCTTTGAAAACCCATTAAATTCAGGAAGATCCTCATTTCCATCCTGTTCAGTTGACAGATGCAAAAGGGAACATCTGCGGTACAGTGGGAACTGGTCATCCCCTCTGCTTCCTCTGATCCTGAAAAGATGTTCCGTGCAGTAGGAATCCCTGCTCTAGCTGCTTCATTTTTGGTTTTGGTTTTGGTTTTTCCTCATTCCTGTTAATTCCATTAGAGTTAGTTCTTCCGTATGTGGCACGTGCGCGCGCGCACGCGCGCGCGCACACACACACACACACACACACGTTCTATACTCTTTATCTTACTCCTGTTTTTAGTGCAGCAGGCTGTCCCTCTTATGCAGAATCATGATCCCTTTAAATGCGTTTGACTGTACCAAGGGATGTTCATTTGTTTAAGGAGGCGCTGTCCATTGTTGCCCTTGGGTGTTGTGCCTGTGGTTAGAAGGACTGCCTTGCTTGGGCCATTTCGGAGGGCCTTTTCAATAAATCACTCATTTCCCTTCTCTGAGTTTGTTTCCTGGACAATTATTGATTGTGGGGAGCGTCCCACAGCTCCCAGAGCATCTTTAGGCTGTTAGAACAAAGGGGGCAGACTTTGGAGGAGAGATGGGTCTCTGATTCTACTTTCCTTGGGGCCACTGACCTCTCCGCAGGGACAGAGAGAGAGGAAGGCTGGAAGGAGGAGATGACCAGCACCCCAGGGACTTTGTGAGCACTTGAGAGATGTGCTCTGCTCTCACCTTGAAATTTGTCCTGAGGAATTGTAAAATGGACTTTTGGATGACTGCACTACAAGCTAGCCAGGACCCTGGTTTCCTCAGAAACTGCCCAGCTTTAACATTCTAAACCTTCTAATGCTCCCCCTTTGGAATTGAGACAGAATCCAGAGCACAAAGACATAAAACCCACAGTGCCCCCTGCTAAGCAATCCTGCACATTGTGACCCTGCCCACGGTGTCCCCATTCACCCTTGACCAAAATGACTAGACACTCAAGAGAGAGATCGTCTCCACAAGGGGAAAACCAATTTGCCTACTCTCTACACTCTTATAGGATAATTGAGCTAGCATGCATTTGAATTATAAAGAATAAATGCTGTTCTTATTTGCTATTTACCTACTTTCTAATTTTAACATGTAACACTAGTAATAATTTGCATATTCTATATTTATAGAAAACTGATTCCAACTTACAACCTCTGTACAGTATGTGTTGTTTTTGTATAAACGTTGAAAACACAATAATCATCTCTAGAATAAGCTTTGGCATGTAGAAAACAGACATATAATAAGGAAAGAAGTCATCTGGTCATTAAGATTCAAAGTTCACACCAACTCCTTGTCTATAGTGGATGAGTTCAGGTATGGGTTTTCTGAGGCATCTACTAAGCCAGTTGAAAGTCTGCAATTGTGTGGTTTTGGTTTATTAAGAGTCAATAAGAGCTGTCTTGGGAAGAAAAGCAAGCAAGCACATCTCATAATAAAAATAATAGCTGCCATTTGTGGAGTGCCTTTCCTGTGCCAAGTAGCGTGTGGTTTCAGAGCTGTCCCTGTCCATTCCCTCATCAACATTACAAGATGAACCCCATTGGAAAACAGGTCTAGGGCCCAGAAAAGCTAACTGTTCATTTCCATAGCCTTTCCGCTCCACCCCAGTCACCCTCCAAGGCTGAGTTGTACCACAGATGTCCCATCTTGACTGCCAGAAGTTGGCTGCAGGTAGTTAAGGTTATAAACTCATAATGAACCTAGGGAATAGTAAGACGTGTTTATGCCAGGAGCTTCATGTTACCTGTTTCGAGGTAAGCCAACGTCGTAAGAGTGGGCTTCATTTTTCTTTAAAAAAAAAAATGTATGAGTATTTTGCTTGCATTTATGTTTATGTACCGCATGCCTGCTGTGCCCATGGAGGCCAGAAGAGGGCATCAGATTCCCCTGGGACTGAAGTTAACAGAGTTATGCGCTACCATGAGGGTGCTGGAAATTGAACCAGTGTCCTCTGGAAGAGCAGCCAGTGCTCTTAACCACTGAGCCATCTCTCCAGCCCCAGCTTTATTTTTCTTAAGGCCTTATGGCCAAAAGAATGTAAGTGGTTCTATATTGACTGACCATGAATCCTCTAAATTGGGGGCATAGTTACAGGAGGGGGGCTAAAAGGAATCCCGATGTAGATTCTGAATAAATAGCTTTAAGGTAAGTGCCCTACTACTTACTAATAATAGAGATCTCTTTGCTTGAACTTCATCATCTTTATACACCACACCAGTTGACTATGTTCATGGGTCTAAGTAACTAAAGGGTTAATGGTAGACAGGGTGATTAGGAAGGTACCATGCTTCCAAAAAAGCAAGGGAATTCATTCTTCAATCAGTCTTTGGATAAGTTTGTCTACCTGCTGTGCACATTGGGTGGACAAAAATCTCGAGATAATATTTTGGTCCAGAATATTTATAACTTCTTAATAAAAAAAATCATCTCGGCAGTATGAATTGTGATAAGGAGATAAATGAGGAACTACCCTAGGTGCGCCAAGCTGCGAGGGCCCCAGTTCCACCAATTTATTTGCTTCTCTCACACAGGTGGTACCAGGTGCTTTGTACTAATGAACGTGTTTTTAATGATTCTGAAGTGAATCCCAGAGCCTTGTTAATGCCTCAGTCACAAAGGGAAACAAGGCTGCAGATGCCTTCATCTTCACAGGTCCCAGGTATCTGAAGGCACAGTCCTTGAGTCAAGTTATTTTCACCTCAAACAAGTGGCTGGATTATTTTCATTCAGTTTCTACCACCCCCATCTCTTACCCACCCCCACCAAAAAAAAATCCTGGACATTATTACAAGGAGTGGGTCTTATGCCAATGATGGAAGTCGATTTCTAGGTCTGAACTGGGGAAAACAGTGCCTGACATATCATAAGCCATGGCTAAGGACATGGATAAATGGGCATTGCTCATTTTCTGCAGTGCCATCCCACCAGGGGTATGAACTGCAGTCCAAGGTCCTCTGACAGTCCCCTTTCTTTAGACATTCTCAATTAACTCAATGCGAAATGGAGAGGCATTGTCCAGATCAGAATGGGACCATTGTCTGACTTGTCTGAAACATAGTGACCCACTGCCTTAGCCTGCACCTCAGTGGCAGTGACAAGCTGCTCATTCCAAGGAAGAGACCTCAGCTCCCAGCTTAGTACTTTGAAAATGGAGACCCAAAGTCAAGGCAGTCCAGAAAAGCCTAATTACTAAGCCTAATACACCTTGTGACCGAAATCCACAGGTGGGAACCTGGTCTGAAAATCATTGTTTGCATCTATGAAATGTGACTGCTTTGTGCCAGGAACCTTGTGAGTACTGAAAATGCAGAATAATGACTCTCTCTCTCTCTGAGTGTGTGTGTGTGTGTGTGTGTGTGTGTGTGTGTGTGTGTGT
>CABHPP010143643.1:46025-59931 GCA_902168425.1 Peromyscus attwateri
GTGTGTGTGTGTGTGTGTGTGTGTGTGTGTGTGTGTGTGTGTCCTTATCTTTCTAGTAGAAATGTTCTTAGTGTGCATAATTCTATCCCCTGGGCAATAGTCATTGATGGGTGGAGTTTGAATTGAACAGGAAGCACTGTTAGATTCTGGGTAAAAACTGAAAGGAGATTTGTCTGCCAAACCAGAATGGTCAGCTTGGAGATCACATGCACACACACACACACACACACACACACACACACACACACACACCACACACACACACACACACACACACACACACACACACACACACCCCACACACACACACACACACACACACACACACACACACACACACACACACACTACACTCTTCCAGGTAGCATCAGCCACACTTAGCAAGCACCTTTAGCAAAGGCCTGCTATATATACAAAATTGTCACAAATGCCCCCAAACTTCCTCAGTAGGGTGAACACGAGCCTCTAACTTTCCATTTCTTCTACTCACAATAGAAAGAATAGGTTAAGTGGTAGCATGAGGTTTCTTTACTGAACAGAAACTATTAGGGCTGAGCATGAAGATAGATAGCTTGGTTGTGAATCAAGTTCAGAGGTTCTGAAGCCCTAAAAAGTGCCCCACCTGCTCATATTGACCACTGGTGGTAGAAGACGTACACTTCCGTCCAGGGTAGTGGGAGGCATGGGCTCAAACTGAAGCTAGCCATGCAAAGTAACATTTGGAAGTCTGAATCTGATTTCTTTTGGAAGCACACTGCTAAGGTCGCACTATGAGAGAAAGCTTAGCTGTGCCTGTCACTGTCTCTGGCGCACACACACACACACACACACACACACACACACACACACACGTCTCTATTCGTCGACTCATATGCTTACCTCATCCACAACTTCTTATTGAGAATCCTGTGTGCTGGGAACTTTGTGAGGTTTTAAGTTACATGGCAACAACCAGATGCAGTTCCCTATCCACTTGGATCTTAGAGGCCACAACAACACGGACCAGGACTTTGTGGCTCCACAGCAATGTCATCTGGCCAGCGTTTCCCTAGAGAAAGTGGATGGGAGGAGGGAGAGAGTTCCAAAAAACCCTGGTGAAGATAGGATTTCCCCGAGCAGAAGGAAGAAGACTATGTGAGTTGACACATGGCAACAGCCATACAGTTGCTGGCTGGCGGCTCAAGAGTTTGGCTGTAGCCAGAGCTTAGAATAAGAATTGCAACCTTCTCTGCACTGGCTGGGCAGGGAGCATCAGGTGCCCTGAGGAGCAGCCAGGACAGGCAGAGAGCCTGGGTGGCCAATAGAATGGAGCAGATGGGGTTTGTCAGATGGTCCTCATGGCTCATTAGTGTACCACCTCTTCCCCCACAACGTCCAGATGCACATCAGCAGCACAGCTGTCACGGGGAGAGCAAGGGGCTTGTAGGGCTTAAGATAACCTTCGAACAGTCATCGCATTCTCAGAGATGCAGCCAGGACTTGGACGGAAGGTGGAAGTTGCCCTCTCTGCTCAGCATCCCTGATTAATTCTGTGTTTCAGACTCAGTAGCCCATGAGGTCTTCATCTCGTTCAGCTACTCCTCTAAACAGATGTCCATTTTATGAGCCATTCCTGAGCCTTTCCTTGGGAGCCAATTTCTCCACTTGTCAACACACTGCTGGCCTCTGAAACACTAGTGATGCCCAGGTGTAGGCCTGAGCACAGACAAGCTTCCAGGGTTTAGGGTTTCTCCTTGCTCCCACATTAAGAATGTTTGCAAGCTACTTATCCTAATGAGAGGAAATGGTGCAGATTGGAACAGGCAGAAATCAAGGATTCTGGAGGGACTGGTGGGACTTGGGGGGGTTATAGAAAATATTTTTAAAGTCTTGTCCAGAAAGAAGGCCTCCCCCAAAGTCCCCTAGCTCTGCAGAAATCCAATATATGGTAATCAGCACAGTGTGGAAGCTCTGTAAGTTTCCAGGACATAACAAGGAACTTATCACTGTTTTCCGCTGTTGCTGCATATTCCTGGAATCCGTGCTTGCTGGAGAGGCGTGAATGGAAGATTTATTTTGCATTGTTAGACTGTCAAGGCACTCTAGAGCAACAACTTTCAAATGATAACTTCCCAAGCTTACAGAAGTTGTGAATTACATGCTTTTAGTCTAGTGCGAGCGAGGAGCTGACAGCTCTCTCCCTCCCATCATCCCTCACTCCGCCACTTTGATGCCTTGTGTGGCCAGTGGCTCCACACACTGCCCTTCCCAAACCAAACGGGACTGTTATTAAGAATGACAGAAATCTATTTCTAGCTATGAAACAAGCTGAGGGACTGACATGTCATCACAGGAGGAGAACTTTTTCACACCTAAACCCCTAGAGCCCCAGGAAAAACTTCTTTGCCAAAATTCAGAGCATCTCAAGTAAACTGGATGTGAGAAGGGATCCCAGAGGTTGTAAGGAAGGGAGGGGGGTACACCAGAAGTAGGAGGAAGGGAGGGGGATACACCAGGGCTGGGAGACTATATCAAAGCACTTTGTCTCTATTCCATGTAAGCTTGTCACTTGGATCTTGGAGGGACGTAGCTATTCCCTGTAGGTGGAAAAATAGCAAAGCCTTACATAGCATAGGAGCCAGCCAGGGTATTTGCCCTTGACCTCCAAGCCTCTGGTGATCTCTATTGAGCCTCTTAATTTTTTCAGTTAACATAGAGGAATTGAATCTTACAATTGGTTAATAAGCAATCTCTGAAATAAGATTACCTTACCATGAGGTCATTGGTCTAAACTCAAGGGTTAGTACCATCTCATGTTTTACTTACTGCTGTTTCTCTTAGCATCGGTGTGGAACTTCCAATCCTAATTATTCCACAGGCACTACAACTATTTAAGCACCCCTCCACGGGTCCACCCTTCCACTAAACTATAGGATCTTCATGGGCATGCAGAGCGCCTTGTTTGCCTCTCCTCTGTGCTTCCCAGCATGCATTGCCTGTGGAGTGGTCATGAGATTGGATTAGGGCCTCACCTGACAATAAGACTTGTCTGTGGTTTGGAAATGCCACCCTCCCCAACCTCACAACACATGGCGGATACTCTGTTTTTTCTTCATTTGCTCCTAGCACATATGAGCCGGGGCTTGTTTGCAGGGCCACAAACGTCTTGTCCTCCAGCACCTCTTAATGAAAGTTCGGCTGAAGCCGAAGGCTCCAGGTTGTGCGACTCTGTTATTGTAGACTGCACATGACTGCCGAACAACTGGCCATGCATTCAAGTTTATTATCCGAGGCCTGTACAGGAGAGCTGGCATTTTGCCTGTTTTTCTTTTTTTCCTAAGGCAGAGAAAACAGAATAGACCTATTTGTTTGGGGGGAAAGGAAAAACAAGAGATTTTTCAAGCGGTTATGAATTGGTCCATTTCGGAACCTCCCGACCTTGACAGTGTCCCTCTAATGCTATATAAACATTTGTTTTGGGTATTTAATAAGCTGCCAGCTGACAAATTGCAGAACTTTTTTTTTTCAAGAGCGCCTTATCTTTTCTAGAACCACTGAGATGGCAAAATATGTTCTCCGTCTCAACAATTCCCTCTCTATTTGCATGTGGAAATTGGAAAGCAAGTTGTTTTTCTTCGTTTGCATGACAAAACTCAGACCCCAAAATACAATTCAGCATTTAATTTGAGCTAGTTAGAGAGTACAGAAAAGGGTCCCAGCCCATTTGGCTCCGTTTTGCTGCTGATGTTTCTGTTGTCACAATTAAAATTGATTTATAAGGCTAAGGACATGAAATACCCTCTACAGCATTGCAGAGAGCCCACGGAGTCTGCTTCCTCAGGAGGTCACTGGGGAAAAACATCCCGGAAAATGCCTGTGTCTCAGGGCATCAGTAACTCCCACTACACCTAGCAGAGCCCCTCAACACAGAATGAGCAGGTGGACCGCTGCTCTTGGGAAAGGATGGAGGCACCGGAGTGACTTTTCAAAAGCTCTCCCATGATCACAGCTTGCCAAAAGCAGGTCACAGGGCCTCTAGACAAAGAACTTAAGGCCTTTAATTTTTAACTAAGTGTTCTTTGCTAATGACTTCCCCTGTAGGGATGTTTTACTACACTGATGCTGCTTTCCCTTCGCTTCTAGACTCAGGAGGAGGCGGGTTCTCCAAGCTACCCGCAATTGTTCTCCTCCCTGTGGGTCCTGGTCTAGCTGACTGCCGGCAAGAGAGCAGCTAGGTGGAAGTGATACCTCCATGTTCCCAGGCGTCACCAGTTGGGGCATACCTTCCTTCTACATTTATCCAGTGCTGACCAGGGAGTCAACCACCATGCCAAGCATTCAGGAAATGATCCCGAAAGCTGTATAGAAATGGAATAAAAGACAGTTTTACAGAATCCGGGTGAACAGTGAGAGGGAAAGACATCCCAGGTAGAAGGGACACACTCAAAGACATGATGATGGGAATGAACACAGAATAACTGGGCACCTAGACATGGCTCTGTATGACTACGAATAGGCAAAGCCTGAGTTTCACATCACCATGGACATCACTGAGGGATTCAAGGTGACATTTTTACCTCTCCACATTGAGACCGCTTTAAATGTTAATAGTTATCTGTGAAATAGAATGGCTGAACTGAAATAGAATTCGTAACTGATGATGTCTCACTAGAAGCCCAGGGACAGGTTAGACCATCAGTGCCTACAGAATCTCATTTGCCAGAAAGAGCCTTTTCCCTGATATCTTTCTCCAAGTATGTGACTAGGCCTCTTACTCACTCAGTCAGTCTCTGTACTACATCTAGCATCTTCGTGTGTGTAGATTCCTTTTGCACATAAGATGTGTAGGTCTTTCTCACTGGGAGTCAGCAGACCGGAAAAGATCAGACTTTTGCAGCAGGCCACCCTGTCTGGGGCAGTCAGCACACCTGGCTTCCAGGCCATATCCTATCACAAACATGCCTGTGGCCTTGGAAAGCAGAAGTTAACTTCTCGGGATTGGTGTCACCCTGCAGTAGGAAACAGCATGGTTCACAGCCCATCCCTACATAGGAATGGTCTTCTAGTCCATAACCAATTGTAAGGAGCTGAGGAGAGAAAACACACAATATCTCTAGGCGCTCTAGTATTAAGCATTCCTCGACAGTCCGTGAGGAGTGAGCCTTACAAGGAGCTGCCATAGCTGGCGGAATCAAAGACTTTTATAACTTAAAAAACTTTGTGAGCTCCCTGCTCTGGAATTATAGACTCCTAGGGCTAGAGAAGACTAACTCTTCTTCCAGTCAACTCCACCCACAGACAGCTCTGCAGGAATAAGAGGCTGCTAGCCCATGGCCCCAAGGCTACTGAGGGGCAATACAAGGCAAAGGATGGGGTGTGGAGGCAATATATTCCTTTTATTACCATCACTATTAGTACTCGTATTATTATTGTGAGTACACGAGGGAGAGTATCATTCATGTTTTTATTATCTCCACGAGGCTCATCAAGGCTACAAAATCGAGACAATAGCTGTCCCTGAAGATCTTAGCTAGCCTTTCATCTTATTGATTCCCAGCTTCTCTTCTTGTCTTTTTGCAGTTCGAACTCGAATTCCGATTCAAAGTCTGGATGCTTGTACAAATGCCAGGCTGGTGACTCCTCGGGCATTTAACTGAGGTGTGACAGGCTAGGTGTGGATTTTTTAAATGATTTGCTGTCACTGAAGGAAGGAGACTGGGTCACAGCACAACAGAGGACAGTCAGAATGCAGACAGCACCAGGCAAGAAGAGAGAGGCTGGACATCTCGAGGGCCAGGGGAGCCGGTTCTAGGACCAGCTCCCAGCCGAGGCCCTTAAATGGAATGGGGACTTGTACGGGAGAAGCTAGAGGACACTTATAACTCTTCCTCCCTCCCTTCCTTCTTCATCTGGGTCTTTCTTTCTCCTTTCTCTCTCTCCCTCTTCCCCTTCCTTTGTTTCTTCCCTCCCTCCTATGCTTAAAAGTATTGATTCTCCCCCTCTTCCTCCCTTCCTTTTTTATTTACATCTAAATGAATATTTAGTATCAGTTTCACATTTTGAATGTAGAGACTCTCGTTCGCCCTGGAAATGAATGTTCTTCAAGGGACAAGTTGACAGACTGAGGAAGTATTCTCTAATTTGTTCATTAATTAATGAATGGCAACTTGGAGACGGGATGCGCTCAGATCGAGGCTTTCTTCTTCTGAAGGGACACTCTACTTCACTGAATGTTCTGCTCAGATCAAAATCAGATGAGACGGGACAATGCTGTCCAGACAGTGCCCTAGGATCTGTGAGGAGCATGAGACAGAACCATGAACCTACTCAGCGGGACTTCCAGCAATCTCATCTCTCTAGACATCCCTGTTTGTATGTGCTACTAGGCAATAGTCTATCTCCTGACATTCAGTGAGACCTGATTTTTAAAAACTTGTCATTTTACAGCTTTTTAAACACTTGTTATCAGGACACTGTTTAATGCATTTATTTTGGAAAGCATGGACCTAAATACAGACAGTATCTGAATGCATTACTGTGTGAATACACACATGCATACTGGAAACTCCTTCATGGCAGATCAGTCCCCACCTACTAAAGTGCCTCAGATTTTGTGAATTGATTTCCTTGAGTAATCAGCCAATTATTTTGAATCCTAATCTCCTTGCCGCCTCTCTCACAAGCAACTGCCTATCAACCTCCTCCACTCCAATCTCCATCCTAGAAACATGGAACTTGATGATCATGCAGTCACCCTGAGTACACACACACACACACACACACACACACACACACACACACACACACACCACAGCAAATAGCATTCGTGTTTTTATTCTCCATAAGGCTCATCAGGGCTGAACAGATCGCCACTAGAAGGTGATCTTTGACTAATTTTGTTGAGCATGAAACCTATCAAAATCCTTCCTAAATCTGAAAACCCAGCCCTCGTAGTAGGATTTTGGCATTGTTCATCTGCTCCTGGAAATCTAGCATTCTCAGGCTGTGAGCCCCATCCTGGGGAAAAGAGATTATTATATACCTATGACTTTTCTATTTCTGTTAGTAAATGTTGCTGAAAATGTGATCCATCTAGATTTTTATGGGGTTTTTTTTCAGCCTACAAATGCCCAAGAATTTTTAAAACAAAAAGAAATGAGAAATTAGAACGAGGAAGTATGTTTCACAGTTTCTTGCTTTTTTATTATTATTAAAAATGTCCTCTTCAAGAGGTATTTACCCAAATGCCACCTCCAACTCTCCAACCAAAAACCCATTTGGAGAATCGATTTCAGCCCTGCCTTCTGCCGTCATCCTATAAGCCCGTAACAGGATTGTTATCCTTTATCTCCCGCAAATAAGAGGAGCTTGGCCATAGGAGAGCATCTGTCCGTTTGCAGACACTTCCCTTCTACCCTTATGTATTTAAGGAGGAAAATTGCCACTGATTTGTACAAAGTCAATTGGCTTATGCTCCATAATGGGCTTCTCCTCCCTCGCCTCTGCCAGGAAAAGGTCATTTGTAGACTTTTGCTCTGCACACAACTCAGGGATTCTTGACAGCAAGTAGAGAAATCACATACTCCTAAACTATAATTTCCTTCTCTGATTAAGACCTCAGTGGTCACAGGTTTCTTGGTTTTAGCAAGTTTATTTCCTACCATGTTACTGGCTATTGACTAGGATGTAAATTGTACCTCACATGCCCTTATTGAAATACAACCAGATACACACACACACACACACACACACACACACACACACACACACACGGGTGGGGGGAGGCAGACAGAGAGAGAAAGAAGCAGAGAAGGAGGCTGCCAAGCAAACATGATATACACATATTTAAAAAAATATTAGCAAACACACACATATGCACACAAGCGGACACGCCCACATATCCACACACCACTTCTTCCCTCCTGAGTTTGGATGACCTTCTAGGCACCACTTCTCTGTGTCCTACCACAAAGGGCCCTTCTACAGTTGGCTTCTATTACCATCACCTTGACAACGGATAAAGCCATATGTGTGACAGCAATACCCCAGACCCCTGTGGAGCTCTTACTCTTGAGGGTATCTGGCTGATATCTCCAACAAAGTGAACAAAAACAAGTTAAGGACACTTGGTCAAAGCCCCAGAGTCTATCCAAGAGATGGCCCGCTGGCTGCCAGCAACTACTCCAGGGCTGTGTTTGGAACGTTAGCCATCTTGATTGGGCATCCTCCTCTTTTTTATCCTCTGCTCCTAATCTGTGGATTGAGTGATTTACAGGAGACTATGAAAATTAGTGGGGTTTATAAGGATGCTACCAATCCTTTAGGAGAACACAGCCTTTCCTAACTTGGTACTCATGGACCTAGGCCTGTCTCCAGGGACAACAATGGGGTTTCCATTCCCCTAGACTTCTGCAAGAAGCTGTGTTCTTATATTGTCCTGGTGACGTCAGTCTCTTACACTGTACCCACCCCTGTAAAGCCTTCACACAGGCCTCTGAACAGCAGTGATGGATGACACCCTCTCGCGAGGTCCCATGCATGGTGCTCCGTTAGGAGCACACCCTGCCCTTGACTAGTTTGTCTTGGAAGCTCAGACTGGGCTCCTCGGGGAGCCAGGTATGCCCTTCTGGGTCTTTCCACTCTGTAGAGCACCTGGCACCATGGACTGGCACTTAATTTTCCCATATCAAGCGTTTCTGGATTAATGAATGAAGGAATCAATTAGATAACGCTGCAATATCCATTTGGGAAGCTCCCAGGGAATACAGCTCCTCCTCCTTTCCCCACTCCCTGTGAGAGACGAGCTGTCATGTTGCTAGGCTGCTCTTGCCCAGCTTCTGCTCCCATTTGCCACAGCCACAGCCCACTCACCTGTGGCATATGAGGCAGTCGGTCTTTGGCTCACTTCTCTCATTGAGATATGGTCAAGGCAAAGAGAAGAACCTCTAGGCAGCAGCCAGAGGAAATGACCCATGACATTACCAATGTGAGTATGTGTGGTCCCACTGCTATTCCTCCACACTGTGTGCCCATGAGCAAGTGCTGGCAGTATCGTCGGCCCTTGAAATAGGTGGAATCTGTTTTTGGCACCCTGGATTGGCATTTGAGGTATGTTGAAGTGAGAGAGTTAAAATATTTGCTCCTAGGGGGAAAAATTCAGCATTTCACTTTAAATGTATGCAGTGTGTGTGTGTGTGTGTGTGTGTGTGTGTGTGTGTGTGTGTTGCTAGGGACAAAATCTAGAGCTTCATACATACAAAGCAAGCATTCTGCCACTGAGCTACAGCCCCAACCCTCAAATTTTATTTTAAACAAAGAGTAACTAAGAATTGATTTCCTGACAGGTGGGCACACGTGTGTCTCTTCCTCACTTCTCCTTTCCCACTTTGTAAGGCATGTGTTGTTCTGGTTTCAACTTACAAAGGAAGAAGCAGGCCAGGGGATACAGTGCTAGGCAGGATCTCTCAGTGGATGAGTGACATAGTAATGAGGTTCAGCAGGGTCCCTTGCTGAGGACCGTAGTCTCTGCACTACATCCCCGCTAACATGGCTCTGATTTCAGTCGGAATGTCTCTCATCTGGCTTTCAGGTATTAGGGACTCGGGGATGGTTACCCCCACACAGAATTACCCTACAATTACAGGAACTTGGCTTGGGATCTGTGCACAGATGCTATACTGTCCACATTCATGGATGTCCCAAGGCTGCAGCACTGTATCACTTGCAAGGTGTTCAATTTTCAGTAGCAACTGGAGAAATGTTGGAGTAAATGACTCCATGAAAATGATCTGTCTGGTATCCCTGAAGACTCTGAAATCATCCATTAACTGTAATTCTTAGAAGAGAAAGGTAGTGTATTTAAAGAATATTTTCTATAAAAATTGAAATGTAAGAGGGGCGGAGTTTCTAGTTAATCCTCAATTATGCAGAGTACACTTAGTTAACCATAAATTTACATACTTTTCAAGCACTCGAGCTAATCAAGGTTTTCCCAAAAATCAGAAAGCCCAATGGGATTGAATTTTTGCAAATATCAGATCTGTGGGCATGCATGCACAAGAGATATTAGCTGTGAAATTAGTGCCCAGTATTCTGAAAATCTCTGCCTTCACCAGCCACACATAACATACCCAGCACATAACATACCCAGCCAGCAGACCTCCTATTAACCAGAGCATCCTAAAGCCGTGGTTCGGAAACAGCCACTCTGCTCTGCATCCCCATTACCCAAGCCCAGCTGCACCTACCACCTAATGATACCTGGGCTTCTTACTCTCTCTCTCATTGTCCAAGAAATGAATAGCCCTGTTCTGTTAGAAAGTGGAGTTCCTGCCTGGCCTCTGAGCTGTATTTATGCTAGGAAAAAGAGTGTTGTGTCTTAGTCACTAATGTGACGGCAAAGGTGCCTGGGGCTCATTATTCCTAAGGTGAACCTGAAGGTTGAGTAACCACAAATTCTGTTTGCAGGCAGAAAAGGGGGGTGAGGAGCACATCTTAGATATTTGAGAATCCTAGCACTTTTTTGTGTTCTATATAGGAGGCATAATGTTGCCAATATTCCCCTGCAGCTGAATCTTAATTGAGGAAGAAACCCCTCCCCGGAGACCTGCATCCCTACCACTGGTACCACTTGTGCATAGGCCTTAACAAGCTTCTGTCTTTCTAGTTCCCAGCTTCCCACCTGGGTTATGGCAGTGGGTCTGTCCCCAGAGCTTGCACAGGTGGACCTGGGGCTGCCCACGAGTTCAGGACGCGCAAGATGAAGGCACTGCATCAGATTCTAAGTGACCTAACTTCATGAGTTTTCTACTCGTCTAGGTCGCTTTTCTAAGATCTCTTAGGAACTTCTAACGGGACCAGGCCTGTCTTCATAAATGACCCACCTCACACCCAGCCAACCGCAGGCCCCTGAGATCTGGTTAGAAGTGGATTGCAGCTAGAACTTAGAATCACTCTCATTCTTGCCACCTTGGACCGAACAGGGCCAGACTGTTACTAGTTCAAACTCCTCCGATGTCTTGTGATAGCAGCTGGTCTTGCTATCACAGCTCCTTGAAGCCATCCCCAGGACCCCAGCCACTGCTGCCTACCTGTGTCTCTGCACAGTTAGGTGCCTCTGCTTTGTGCTTGCTGCATAGTAGACTTACCTCCAGCCTTCCAGTGTCCCACTACTCTCCTGGAAATTAGCCCAGCTGCCCTCCTCCTGGCTCGCCCTTTCATCCTCCGGCCCCTCCCTTTCTCCTGGCTCCACTCTCTTTCCAAAGCAGCTCCATGTTCTCCACTACTTTACTGCATTGGTTAATTCTACCACAACTCCTTCTAACCCCTTGTGGGGCTATTGCCAACTTTGTTTTTCCAACACAATCCACACATACCCTAGAGAAATCCTGCAGACAGATGACAAGGTAATACCTTTCGATCTCCTCCTCAGAGACACGTCTGCATATACAGGTGTATGTGCATATAAACACACACAGTGCGCATTCACATACATCTGTACATACACACCAGCACACATCCATACAGCCATGAACACCCACACATGACACACACTCTGCAGTTCATAAACCACTTTCCTATAAGTCTTCACATGCTCCTCTGTGGAAGGACCTACTGTAATCTTCATTTTGCAGATAGAGACACCGAGGCACAAAATGAATTTTTAAAAAAATCACAAAACCGCCGGGTGGTGGTGGCACACGCCTTTAATCCCAGCACTCGGGAGGCAGAGCCAGGCGGATCTTTGTGAGTTCGAGGCCAGCCTGGTCTACAGAGCGAGATCCAGGAAAGGCACAAAGCTACACAGAGAAACCCTGTCTCGAAAAATCAAAAAAAAAAAAATCACAAAACCTCCAAAGACTTGAGCCTGGCTTTAAATCTCAAACCCACATTTATTTTATTTTTTAACAAGGTCTCACCATGTGGCTCTTGCTGGTCAGGAACTCCCAGTGTAGACCAGTCTGGCCTTGAACTCACGGAGGTCTTTCTGCCTCTGTCACCCAAGTACTGTGATTAAAGGCATGTGCCATCACTCCTGGCTACATTCTTTAGTTTTATAGTATTTTGCCTCCTGATCAAAAGGTGCTTTTTAGGCAGGAGCCATCCTACTTTGGTTTCTCCAGATAGTATCATGCTTGATCAGTTAGAACAAAGAACCAGGAGGAACTTAAAGGGAAAAGGACAGCAGTGGAATATTTAGAGATTCTGTGTTTTAACAACTTTTCACATTCCCTCTGAGCCCAGGCCACCATAGACAGACAGACCAGTGGTTCCAGTGCATGGTGAGTCTATCATCCTCCACTTTCCTGAACACGATGCTCCCTTAGCTCTTTTAAGGAACTGCCCAATTCCAAATTTGTTTCCAAGGCATGCTTTCTTAGGACCTTGGTTGCCTCTGCTTCTGTTTCTGCTGCCTTTTAGACACCATGCCCTGAGCAAGGCTAATAGCGAGTACTCTGAACATCCATGAGCAGCTTAGGAATTCACAGGACGGGAAGGTCCTGGCCCAGGAGAGAGGCGAGAAAGGGAGAAGCCGGCATGCTATGGAAGAGAAGAGAGCTATGGATTTGGGGCCTTAAAGGGGGGACCACCCGGGGTCTCTCCAGCACACCCTGGTAGTCAGAGAAGCAGAGCAGGTTGTGCAGATACCTGCCCAGGTCTGAGTGCCCAGGGAAGTCCTTTTCCTCCATCAGGCCATGGTGGGTGCAATGAGCCATCACTTTGCACAGTCATCAGATTCTCACGGTGGAAGAGCAGAAATCCACCTGGCTCCAAAATATTACCCTTTCTCCTCCTGTCCAGGTGCTCATGAGAGTTGAAATAAACAGCCCCAGGCATTACTTTGCAGTGTCCATAGGCCTCAGATTGGCGAGTACATGTGGGTGAATTATTTTGAGCGAGTCAGAATGCAATTATTTCATTTTCCTTCCAATTCCGAATTGTTGATGTTTAGAAATAAATTGCTCCCGGTGCTTCTGATTTACAAGGACAAAATGTGAATGCAGAAAACAGGTTCAGTGGAGTGATTTGAATTTCCATTACAATTACAGTTCTTTTCAACCATATGATTCTGTGCTTTCCTGGGATGCCTCAACCTGATGCTGACGGTGCGTGGATGCTGATGCTGACACGGCCCTCAGCATCCAGTTGCATAGGCCCAGCTGCCACAGGCCACTGGATAGATGAGAACTAAGCTTCCCAGTAAGCCACTAATAAAACTAGAGTGCCCATCGGGCCTGGTTTCTGGGGGTCAACAGAGTGGAGGGCTGGTGAGCTTGGCCTCACGGGCAGTGGAGGCATGTGGTGTCTGCAGATAGTAGTTTAGGGGGATCCCAAACACTGAGCAGCAGATTCTTCCAACCACGCACCGCCATGTCAGCAAATCTAGGAGGACAAGATAATTCTCTGTGCCAGATGTGCTGAGAGCTGAGTACATGTGATACTCACCACAGTGCCAAGAAAAAAGGTTATGATTGTTAGTCTGTTTTACATATGAGAAACCGAGCCTTGCTGAAGTCACCACCTGGCGGAGGCAAAGACGAGACTGAAATTAACTCAATATTCAGAACCCAGTTTCCTATTCCCTGAACAATACTGAAGCCCCTAAATTCCGCGGCAGAAGGGTCAGAAAGTTTAAGTAACACCCCCAGACCTCTGCTCTGATAACTCCAATGCTCATCGATGTACGCTTCGGGATGTCAGCTGTCTGCGGCTGGAGAGATAATTCAGCAGCTAAGAGCCCTTGCTGCTCTTACAGGGATCTGAACTTGATTCCTAGCACCCATACTGGGCCACTCAAGGCCATCTGTAACACCTGGTCCTGGGTACCCAACACCCTCTTCACCTATCTAGGTACCTGCACTCACATGGGTACTCAAACACACACACACACACACACACACACACACACACACACACACACACACAC
>CABHPP010143643.1:59941-85540 GCA_902168425.1 Peromyscus attwateri
CACACACACACACACACACACACACACACACACACACACACACACACTTTACAAAGTAATAAACCTCAAAACACCCAAGTCAGATGATGTTCCCCCATCCTTTTCTAGAGGACCCAACCCTGAAAAGCATCCAGAGAATTTGGGAGAATCTGCCTTGCTTGCCCAACCTAGAAGGTTATCTTTCCTACCCTCCTGCTCCATGCTAGGTCACCCCAATATGAGGCAAAGTCCTAGGGCTCTGCTCACAGGTCACAGACACTTGCATGTCTAAATTGCAACCATGCTCAGAGCAGGCAGGGGAGGACCATGCTACTTGGCAGGAGGTGTGGCTGCCCCAGCCTCTCCAGAGCCCTTCTTACCCATTGAGTGTCCTCTGGTGCTGCAGGCGATGGAGGAGGAGAACCTCAGGGCTCCTCAGAAGATGCTGGGGGAAGCAGACGGCACTGCTTCTGCAACCCATTCTGCCTAAGGCAAAGCCAGCCTCGCCACCCATGGCTGGGATGCCCCTTCTGCATCCTCAATCTTCCCATAGATTCAGTAATACCCACCTAGCGGGCATTGGGACAGGAACAACAGAATTCAATCTTTCCATCCAGGACAATCACCAACCTTGAGGTCCTGGCTCAGCCCAGGCTGGAACCAGGAAGCTAGGGCACAAACATAGACTGAGTAACCCTCAATGGCCATTGACCAATTCTCCATCTGTGTAAGTGTGTGTGTGTGTGTGTGTGTGTGTGTGTGTGTGTGTGTGTGTACATTCAAGCATGTGAAAAACTAAAGGCCGATGGCATATGCCTTCCTTCATCACCATCCACCTTACTTACAATTCCTCTAGGCTGACTGGCCAGCAAGTCCCCAGTGCCGGGGTAGCAGGCAGGCAGCACCAGGCCTGGCTTTTTATGTGAGCACTGGGGACCTGAACTCAGGCCCTCATGCTTGTGTGGCGACCACTTAACCTACTAAGCCATCTCTCCAAGCCTTTATTTTTAACGTATGATCAGCCTGTTCTCAATTTTTACCTGGCCCCCATCCCTGCTGCTCCACCAATCAGCTCTAGAGAAGGCAGTGTGTTCAGGACGAAGCTTGCATGAGTTAACAAATTCAAAGTAAGGTCTGTCCTCCCCACCCCCAGGATACAGAAGTGTCCCAGTGAAAGGTTAGTCTAAATAACTAATTAAAAGAAGACAGGATAGCAGAGGACCTGATTATTGGCTGAATGAAAAGTGAAATAACCAGACACGATAATAGTTCAGCATGAAAAACGTGCTGTCATTTTTGATTCATGTTTTTCCTAATACCAGTGTGAGCCTTTGCCTGGGGTGGGAAGCAGCCAGCAATACAGAGGCTGGGCAGGCCTGCGGTGGCTGATGTACCCCCACCTAAGAACTGGCTCTCTCGGGGTTCCAGTGGTTTAGGCCGCTTTGTAATTAACGTTTTTAATTAATAGACTTCGTTTCTTAGAGTATGTTTAGGTGTGTAGGAAAATTGAACGGAAACTGTAGAAGATCCCCCACACGCTCTCCCTTTGCTTCCCCATCCCACTTCACCTGTAACTAACGTCTTGCATGAGTGTGGTACACTTGTTACCACTGGCAAACCAAGACCATGTTATTATTAAACAACACAACTAACTCGGCATTTGAGTTTTTTCATTTCGTTGTATATTCCGTGTGTTTGAACAAGTGTACTAGATAAGGACATTATACATTATCACAGTACCAGCACCTAAAAACCCCTCTGCCCCTCTGTTCATGTCCCTCTTCTTCCCATGTCCAATCTCTGGCACCCACAGGTCTTTTTTCATTTCTGTAGTTCAGTATTTTCCAGAATGTGACATAGTTGAAATCAATGAGCATTTATTTGCCTTTGGGACATTTTGGTACTTCATTTACTACCATACATTTAAGATTTTTTTCTGTGTGCTTTGATAGCTTGGTAGTTCATTTCTTTTTATTGCCAAGTAATATTTCACTATATGGACATACCACAGTTAGTTTATCTGTTCTCCTGATGAAGGGCATCTTGGTTGATTCCAGGTTCTTTACTAATCGTGGGGAAAGCTGCCATAAACATTTCCATCTGGTGTGCGAGTAGACATAAGATCTCATCTCCTTTTAAATACTAAGAACTGTCATTGCAGGGACCTACGATAAGACTGTTAATCTTATAAGAAATCTCCAAATTGTCTTTCAAGTATGTAGTTCCCGTTCTCCCAATCCTCACTAGCATTGAGCTTTGAAAACCTTAGGGAACACGCAGTGCATGTGAAACCACGTGTTTTTACCACCACGATTGTTTGGCACTTTTGCACACGTATTCTCTCCTTTGATCTTTGTTACCATCTAAAAGCACCATTGGATAGATGAGGAAACTGGAGGTCGGAGTGGTTCCTGTGAAAAAACCAAGATGACATGCTGTCGGTCAAGTCTGACAACCTGAGATCAATTTCTAGAACACACGCAAAGGTAGAAGAGAGAATTGACTCCACAAAAGTCGTCTTCAGGCCTCCACATATGCACTGTGGCATGTTCGTGTGCACACACACACACACACACACACACACACACACACACACACAAATCAATCAATTATCATTATTTTAAATGCATTTTTTAAAATACGTATGTTATTTCCAGATTTTCAACAAGCCACCATTGAGTCACAGGCCTTGGCACAGAGTGATGAGAGGTTATGTGTATGTCTGGAAGTCGAATTGTTGTCCCTGAGCAGAATGGGCTTCTGTCCATTCTAGTAAACGATACTTGATTTGATCATTTACACATTACCCATCGTTAACCCTCAGTCTCTGGGGAAACTATGTCATCTCTCAAATTCCTCCCTTCTCCCTCTTAGGAAAGAGTTTCTTGGCCTGTCACTGGTTCATCTGACTGCTAGAAACTAATGTCACCCACTTGGCACTAGCCATGGCTCTGAGCCTTTCTCTGGATCCTCTGGTGACATCTGAGGCCAGTAGGCCCATCACTACCCATCTGTCTTCCTCTATTTCTCCTTCTTTCTGCCTGATTCATTAGACTCTTGATTTAGCCAAGGAGCTTAGAGGAATCTAAGAGAGCAAGTCAACCCTTCCTCACCCAGCCCCTCATCCGCACAGAGACTCCCTGCGCTCTGGCTTTCTGTCTAAGAGTTTTGAGAATCCTTTACCTGCTGTGACTGAACGATGAACCTTTAACTGCCTCACTGAAAATCCACTTCCTGTCCTTTGCCACTGCCTCATTGCGTCAGTGAACCTCATGTACCAGGGTAGGCAGGGATGCAAAGCTAAAATCATACCCATTCGCGTGTGTGGGACACTGAACGCCTTAATTTTACTGTGTAATATTTGAAACATTCTAAAAGAATATGCTCAGACAAGATGAAAGCCAGCAGCCAAGTGGCCGTGTGTGAACCCCATGTAAGAACTGGAACGTGTGCACACCACCCACCCTTGTCACCCTCCTCTACCCCGCAAGAAGCTGTTTTTATTTCTCCTCTTCTCTTGCACCTTCTCCATACTTTTATGTCATGTGCGTATCCTCAGACAGGGCATTTTAGCTCTGCTTGCTCTGGAACTTTATGAAAAGAAACTTAGATGTTATGAAGTCTGTTTCACTCAGTGTTGTATTTCAGATTTATCTTGGGCAGCCATTAGTAGCTGTTGTTCATAGCACTGTGTGCATATACCATAATTTATTTGCCTGTTCTCCTATTACTGGGCAACTGGGTCATGGTATGGTTTGAATATGAAATCCACAGGCTCAGGTGTTGAATGTTTGGTGCCCGGTTGGTGGCACTATAGGAGAAGTTTGGGAAGCTAGAAGATGGGACTACTCGTAGGAAATAGGTCACTGGGGGTACACCTTTGAAGGTTATACCTGGTCCCCAGCCCCTTCCACACTCTGTTTCCTGTTCCCCATGAATTGAACAGTCCCCTCTTTCACCCACTCCAGCCACCGTGTTTTTCTGCTTCACAAGGAGCTAAGAAGCAGAGTTGAGTGAGTATAGACAAGGCTCTCAGAAACCATGAGACTAAACAATTCCTCCCTTCAAGTTGTTTCCATCAGGCATTTTGCCAGAGTGAAGTACAGGCAATAATACCAGCCAGACACAGCCTGGGGACTGTTACGAACAGTGCTGCTGTGTGTTGCTGCGTGGGTTCTGAGCATGAGGTCTCATGCCTGGAGAAGTTACTGCATCATTAAGGAAGGAAGGCCCACAGTCTGATGGAGTAGAATGGTCGAGAACATGGGTCACAGCACCAAACTGCCTGTCTCTCAGCCAGGCTCTGCCACTGACCAGCTGTGTGACTTGGGAAGAATTATTAACAACACTGAATCTCCTTTTTTCCCACTCTAGGAAGAGGATGGTGATAGTGTCAGGATGAAATAAGGGCAGTTTTGCCCACACCACTCATGAGTTCAGCTGCTACTCAGATATACCCCATGATGTGGCCATGCCTCCCTTTGGGGAGAAAAAGTTGACTGCAGCCACTCATTTTCAGAAGCACCCAATAAACTCATTTCTTCTGGAATAAGGGCAGGAAAGGACCACAGATCTGCATGATATGTACAATTTCTGCAAATCCTCTAAAAATTAGAAGTGTTTTTTTTTTTAAATCTTTTCTTAAAGCGGAGGCTGAGATGAAGCTCCCGGGAGCAGAGCCTGGTGACTTGGTGGCTTGCTGTGTCGGCTGGGACCAGCGATGACAAATTGTGGTTTTTATTGTAACACCTGCCCTCCTCTCAGGATTTATTACCACAGCGATTTCCCATCTCATCAGGTCAACAAATACCAATCAGTTGTGTGTGCAGGCCCCCAGAATGCACTCTTTTCTCAATGAAAGGCTTCCTAAAAACAGAGCTTTTCTGAGTCACTCAGGCAGCACTCAGGAGGCAATTTCTGGTCTTTTGTTAGCAAACATGCCTTGTCCTTTCCCATCCTAACCGAGGGAAAAGGCCATTTAAGGGGTGCTTGTTGTTTTTATTTTTTCCTTCCATGACCTAAGAAGTGACCTCATTCTTGTTTGCATTCTTATTTGCAAGTCCCCCTTCCCACCCAACGCACTCAGTCTATTGTCTTATTCATATTTTGTAGAGGAACGCAGGCCATGTCGAAGCGGACACAAGAAGCATTGTTCTTGATTGTGGTATCCCCATCCATCATTGGCTCTTCCGGCAGCTGGACTAGGAGACTGCAGAAAATCTAGGTGATGACAGAGGTAGACACAGGAACAGAGAGGATGGGACCAAAGAATACCACACTCAAGGCAGCAGCTGGTCTTCACCATTGAGTACCAGTCATTTATTCAGGCTTGCAAAGCTGAGGTCAGGATTGAACTGACTTTTCCCCCTGACTCACCTGTGTTCTCACATATGCTGCTCAGGTTTGGGTAAAGCTGAGGGAAACATAGGCCAAGGTAACAGGAGAAAGGCAACCCAACAAGGACTGCTTTATGTGTTTTTTTCCCTTAAGTTGAATCAAGCACTAACCCCATACTTAGTAGTGTGCTATTGGATATTTAGAATACTTCTATGAAGGCTCACAAGATGGCCCAGTGAATAAAGGCATGTGCTGCCAAGCCTCAGGCAGAACCTGAGTTCAATCCCAGAGCACCACATGGTGGAAGGAGAGAACTGATTCCTAAAAGTTATCCTCTGACCTCCGTATGTACATTGTGACACTTGTGTTTGCCCACCCCCACATAGATAGATGGGTGGATGGATGGACGGATGGACGGATGGACGGATGGACGGATGGATGGACGGACGGATGGACAGACGGACGGATGGATGGATGGATGGATGGATGGATGGATGGATGGATATAATTCTAAAGGATAGAGAGATGGTTTAGTCATTAAAAGCACTGGCTTCTCTTCCAAAGGACCCAGGTTCAATAGCTCACAACTCTGTATGACTCCAGTCTCAGGGGATCTGATGCTGTCTTCTGGACTCTGTGGGCATGAGCCATGCACATGGTGCACAGACTCACAGGCAGACAAAAACACCCATATGCATAAAAATTAGTAACATTTTAAAAATCCTGAGTTATAACTTATAACAATAAGTTTCATTTTATAGATCAAAGAACTGAGTACTGTGTTGACTTCTGTGACCAATGTCACCATACTAATCTAGGAAGAACTTTCTTCTCATCCGTGGCAGCATCCGTGGGAGGCTCCACATTTGAGTGGATCTTCCCTTCTGTTATCCACCCACTTTGTGTTCCATCTATTTGTACAACAGATATTTGGATGTGAACTGTGTAGTGGTAAGTTTTTCTGGTCCTGCCTGGCCCCGCAGTCTTGCAACTGTATATCTGCTTGGATTTCCCAGCCTTCCTCTAAGCTGCCTTGCCATAGGCCAAAACAGCTTTATTTATTAGCCAATCGGAGCCACACATATTCACAGCATACAGAAGGACATCCCACAGCAGAATGGAGTCTGTCTAATTCATTGTGTGTGTCTGCCTAGAATCCAGTGCAGTTCCTTGTTACCTCAAGCAGAGGGAAAGGAGTCGAGTGAACAAGACACATGAGAACAAATCTGTAGGGTGAGGGACGAGCACTCCAGAGAAATGGGTAACAGGAGTTAATGAGGACTGGAGGTTCATAGAGTCGATGGTGTAAATACACCATCATTATTTAATAACCCGATGTTAAGTGCCTACTATGTGCCTGGGCTACTGGGCACTGGAAATACACTGGGGATGGGTAGTTTTTGCTCCTGAAGAGCTCATGGTCACATGGAAGAGACAGATACATGTGTTCCAACTTGCTACAGGCACTAAAAGAAGTATCTATAGCATGCCATGGGAGCTAGAAGGAGAAGCATGGGTTCATCAGCTGCTCAGATATACCCCAATATGTGGCCTCATTTGTGGTCTGTATCCCTTGACAGGGATTGGCTGATAGGATGCCCAGTCTCACCCTCCTAGAGAGGCTTAATAGATGGCTCTGCTGGTGATAACAGTTATTAAGAATGCTGATCTCCTTCAAATGGAGGTCACAGCTTAGGGACTGAAGTCTACATACGAGTTTGTTATTTCTCCTTGTTTATGATGCAGATGTGACATGCAGCTGCCTGGGTGACTCCAGGTTGAACCATGACCATTTCCAGTTCCAAACAATCGGACCCTTAGATAGCAATCACACAGCCTTTGTGGTCAATGAGAACAGAGTACTGGTGATGATGGATCTGGCAAAGCTAAGCAAGGCCTTCTCCCAAGTGGCAGAGAAACTACAGCACAGTTTGGAGGAGCACAGTTCTCCTCTCCTTCCTCAAAGCAGACTTCGCAGAGGCTGCCTTGATGCTGCAAGTGTCTTGCCAGGGAAGGTCACCCTAAGGTGTTCCCATTCACTTGGACTCATTTGATGGGAATGTTTGCCAATGTACAGAGCTCCTGTTAGGAAACAAACCTGTAAGGTGATAAAAAGAACACAGCCCTGTCTCAGGCTCAAAGCCAGTGGCATCTAACCCCACCGAAATGTAGAAGGCAATTTTCGTATCCTCCCTGAATAGCACAGTGAGAAAGACCCTAGACCAGCAGCTTGATGCAGTGCTTAGTGAGGCCAAGAGGAATGTTAAGAGTGGAGGCTGGCAGAACAGCTGGGAAGAGAGCTTCCATGGGAACAGAGGTAGCTAGGAACAGCATCCTTCCAGACTGTGCACTGGTCGTTTTTGTCTGAATCCTAACTCCATCATGTTCTGTGGGAGGCAGGATGCTGTCATGGCTGAGAGGATGGGCTCCCAGGCCTAAGAGCCAACTTTCTCAAGCTGCTGCAAGTTACTTGACTTCTCTCTGCTTAAATGTTCTCATCTGAAAACTAGAAATAATACCAGTAGCTGTCTAGCAGGATCACATTTAGCAATTAAAACAGAAGGGATACCAAGGGAAGTAGAGAGAGGATAAGATACATTGCAATGGACCCATGTCCATGGTTGGAAGACCGTGTGAGGTGGAAGGGTATGGACCCACATCCACGGTTGGAAGACTGCGTGAGGCCGAAGAGTGCCTCCTGTATGATAAGCCAACTTCTGGCTGAAAGACTGGCAAGCTTGGGCACAAGACCTGAGCACAGAGCATTTGTGCTTCACTGAGTAGTGGAAGGGGTCAGACTTAACAAGAATTGAGGCAACTGAATGCCAGGGACCGGCTGTCCAAGCTACAATATCCCTCCCGCAGAACTGAGGAACTGAAAGAACATTTACTTTCATTCCAAATTAATCTTTCCTAGACAAAAGTAGCCAGTCATCTTCTTGGTCTAGTAAAAAACAAAACAAAAATGGGGGAAAAGATGCCAAGCCTTTGCCTAACATTTAGATCTCACTTCCTCCGCTTTGGCAGGAAAGGCAATATTAGGAAAGTTCTTCTGTGTTTCGGGTGTGTTTATGCTGATTTGGGGATGAAGTATATTCTACTGTCTTCAGCATGTGGCAAGGCTTTCGGTTGCATGGATAACAAACACTGCGAGTTACTACTTCCTGTAATACTCATTGTGCACTCCTCCAGGTAAAGGTTGTTTCTTTGCAGTTCCAAACTACAACACAAAGCGTCATGGACTGGGGACTGCAGGGGTTGATAATGCCTACCCAACTGGAGGCTGATTGGCTCCATCACCTCATCTTTGTCTCACTCATCCCTCAGCTTTGCTCTTCTATGAGCGGCCTCCCCAGCTGAACAAAATTGTGTTTGGCTCACACCCCTCCTGACAATATGGCTACGCCCCTGTGCTGTCCTTTTTCTTGCATTAAAGCAGGCGAAAGACTAAACCCACCATCTTCCATCACCTGTGATGATTTCCCTCTAGCTTAGATGAGGGTATCCAGAGACAGCCATTGCCCCCCTCCCTTCACCCTCCTGCTCCCCATCAGGCATATGGCCACTGATTGCTTGTTAGCAAAGCTCAACTCTATTTTATTTCCACCACAACTGGCCACCTGTCCAGTAGCTTCAACACTATTAGGGACTTAAACCAGAGCTTCCTCCAAGGCGCCTCTGAGCTGGACCAGAACCAGCCTCACCAGAGCTCCAGGGTGCTGCTCAAGGACACCTAGAGTGGGGCATTGTTAGAGAGCTAAGTGGGGCACGTGCTACCTGGCTGCAGTCTGCGCACAGCATGCAAGCCTGGGATGACCTGTTCTCTTAATCAGACAAAGCCTCCGTCAATTTCATAAGGAAAAGACCCCAAACCTGATGCTGGAGGAAGTGGTGTCTCTCTGCATTAAAGCTCACCATACCATTCTTCCTCTGGCTGTGTTTCTTTTAATGTTATTAATTTTTATTAAGGTTCTTTTATTATTGATGACCATTATTATGTTTTTCTATAAACATAATAGAACCCAGTTCTACTATTCACATGCTTTGGGGGACAGGACTTGACACAGTTTAAAAATAATTTTTCCATTATAATGTGATATTATCACATCTGAGAAAATTTGGAAACCAGAGAAAGGAAGAAAGGAATCCACCCTGATCCCAGCAGTCTGACGCAAACACTGTTAGCATTTGGGGGACTCTCCTATGAGTCTTTATCTTATGCATGTTTTAACAGGGTGGTAATTATCTCTACTTACATTTTTTATCTTTATTTTTTCACTTCGTATAGTTATCATATGCAATTTCCAGATTACATAATTCTCATAAACGATCATTTTAATGCTTCCATAATATTCTATCAAGTCTCGGAACCATGATTTATTTAACCATTTCTCAACTGTTGAATATTTTGGCTGTTTCTGCAATTATACTTATAGGATGTGGTTGTTTGTTTGTTCTTTGAGTTAGGGTTTTTTTTAAATTTTTTTAGAACAGGCTGACAAAATGCAGAATTATAGAGCAAAAATGGGGTGGATATTTTAGGCTAATGATAAATCCTAACAGTGGTTTCCAGTATACAGTCTAGCCTAACCATATATATTTTTTAATATTTGAGGGAATGTGGACATTTAATGGACAAGGGAGGGACAAATGAGATTTCTGCCCATGCTGGAAGCTTCAGAAAAACACACACCATAGTATTTCTTTGTTAGAGTGAAAAGCAGAAAATTAATCCCATATGCAACTCAAAATGCTTGTTCTGCTATGTGGAAAGGTTACCATACAGAAAAGAACCTGGCTCACTGTCACTGGGCCACAAATAATAATGAAAAGCTGCTCTCTGAGGGCCAGATTTTGGAGAGACATCCTCCCTCTGACCACCATAATCCCCAGCCCCCTCTGCCCTCCACCCTCTGTTCCCAGGAGAATTCAGAAGAATGTGCTATAAGCCTTCCCCCTGCTGTGTCCTTGAGGGCATGTGTGACTTGAAGACATTTCATTGCCAGAGGATGCTTGGCTTTCCTGCAGCTAGGAGCCCCGAACTGTGCTCTCCAGCTCTGAAGGCCCTGCTCCTGAAGATGAAGCTGCCGGCCAAAGAATGAGGTTTCTCCTGACACAGGCGTTCTCTCTGTAGACAACCCGTTCGTAAGGCAACTGCCTGTGTTTCTATTTCCAGAGGAAACTAGTTCAGATGCAGAAAAAAGTTCTAGGTTAAATGGTGAGAGAGGGTCCACTTGGCTTTGGACTGCCACACAGACTTGTGCAGGTGGTTGAGACTAGGAGACACATGGGGACAGTCTAGTAGCCATGTCATGCGTTGTAGCTTGAGGCTGTTTCCACCACCACCACCTCTCCTCCTCCTCCTCCTCCTCCTCCTCCTCCTCCTCCTTCTCCTCCTCCTCCTCCTTCCTCTTCCTCCTTCTCCTCTTCCTTTTCCTTTTATAAATGGAGTACCATTTTAAAATATTTTTGTCTTTGAGAATAGCTTCAGATTTGCAGAAAAAAAATAGTAGAGAGTTCTCATACACCCCACATGGTGTTTCCCTTACTGTTAATACCCTCCCTGGCTATGGAGCATCTGTCACAATTAAAAACCCAATATTGGTGCATTAGTACTAACTTAAGTCCACACCTTACTTTGATTTGTTAGTTTTTACATAAAATCTTCGCATTACCTCGTATATGTGTGTGCCACCCACATGCTTATCTGTTGATGGTGACCTTGAGCTCATAACCAAGGTGGTGCGCATCTGATTTCCTCACTGTAGAGTTGTCTGCTCGCCCCCACTTCTCACACTGAACTTTTTAGAAGGCAATCACTCTGTGACCATGCTCAGACTAGGAATTCATGCTCTGCTCCTTTAAGGGAAAAGTAATTATGCAAAGTGTTTGGAGTTTTTGTGCACTGATTGTTTTCCTTTTTTAAGGTTTTTTTATGTGTATGTACTGGGTGGGAGCAGTGCCTGTGGAGGCCAGAAGAGGGCGTCAGATCCCCTGGAACTGAAGTTACAGGCAGTTGTTAACAGCTTGATGTGGATGCTGGAAGCCTAAGTTGGAGCCCTTTGCAAGAGCTGCAAGTTCTCTTAACTGCTGAGCCATCTCTCCGGCCCAGCCCCTTCATTAAAATATATATATATATATATATATATATATATATATATATCTATATATATATATATTTACCCAATCATCTATTTAGACCAAGGAAATAGATCCAAGTCCTGGGTACATGCCATTGTGGTTGGGATTACCAGTCAGTACTGCTTTATTTTAGACTTAACCGTCCCATCTTTAGCCATTGAGAGCTCTACCAGTGACTTCTGTGTCCCTTCAGAATATGTCATCATCATAGGTCTCTATTCCTTTTTTTATGGAGCTTACTGTGGATTGGATTGGATTGGATTCTCCAAACCCAGTGTGTTGAAATTCCAAACCTCAATGCCTCAAAACACGAATTTAATTGAAAAATGTCTGCTACAGATGTAACTAGTTCAGATTTAGTCATAGCAGAGTTAGATAGGGTGTTAATCCAAAATCATAGGTGTCCTCTTAAGAGAGGTAACACATGAGGAGAAGGAGATAATGGTGGCAGAGACAGACAGTAGACTGATTTCACCTCCACAAGGAAGTTCCACAGAGTGCTAAATATTGCCTGAAAAACACCCCAAAGTAGGATGAGGTAGGGTAGGATCCCACCCCATAGGTCTCGGAGGAAGCATGGCTCTCCAGACACCTTAATCTTAGTTTTCTAGACTGCAGAACTGTGAGAAGATAAATTGCTGTTTCAAGTCGCCTGGTTGGTTGTAATTCACTTGGGGAGACCTAGGCAACAAGCCATGCCACCTCCTCACACAGGCATGCACCTTGTGTTTCTGACATCATAAGATGCCCTGGGATCTTCTTGGATACTTCTTGCCCTGGTCACAGATCAGACTCTTTTCTCAAGGAGCCCTGGTTCCTTTTTTTTTTTTTTTTTTTTTTTTTTTTGTAGAGAAAAGTATTAGAAACGAAAATCTGGGATTTGGGAGTGCTTGTTGCTGTAAGAGCGCTGCTGCCTCCAGGCTTTGTCAGGAGACAGAGCAAGGAATTACATATGTACACACTGGCCCTCACACGCACGCCCGCCCACCCCTCAATACGCCCATCTATATTCAGCTAAACATAAGTTCATCCTGATGTCTCCGTCTCCGATCCATTACCACATGGATCCCTCTAGCATCCTCCTTTAGCTTCTCTGAAGCTTCCCACTCCCACCATCTGCCATACATCCACTTAGTTGGCCAGTTCCTGTGCACCTGCGTAGCAGACAATAGTCTTTTCTAATTCATACAAAAGGTGTATATGGGGGCCTAGCAGTACCCCGATGTCCACCCACCCAAGCTCCAAGACCTGTGCTTCCTTTCCCCCTTCTCTAAAACCTAAACCTCCTCTTGGGAAAGGATCTGTTATCAGTTACTGGTATCTTTGCATCAGTCTGAGCAAGCTAGGCTAAGCCGTAGGAACAATGCAACACCAAAGTCTCGGTGAGCTTTGCACAGCAAAGCTTTACTTCTCAATCACATGAGAGGCCGTGTGGGCAAGCCTCCCCCATGTTCGGCTTTCTCGTTTTTGCACTTGTAGCCTTCACAGTGGGAGCAGAAGGAGAGGAGAGGACTGAAGAACCAACCGGGCAGGGTTGTCTTTTAGAGCCAGGATCGGAAGCCATTTATATTCCCTCAGCAGGCATGCCAGTGGTCAGAACAGGGCTATAGCTCAATCCCAATGTGTAGGCAGGTGGAGCATCAGTTCTCTTCCTTGGAGCCCAGGGAGGTCAGCCATGTGCAAAGCTCATATCGTTGTCTCCATCTCAGCCTTCACATGAACTGTAAGCAGTGTGTTAACTTCCCCCAAATTATTTTTATTTTAGATCTTTACTTTGTAACAAATGGTCTTGTTTTATAATAAAGAAATTTTGAATATCTATAGCGGGGTGGGGGCAGTTCAATAGAAGTTTTAGTGATGCACTCTTGAAAATCTGTGTCTAGTTAGCCCCTCCCTCTGCCCATGCCAGGTTGTTCGGATATTTAAGTTTTAAAGAGCATATCCACTTCCTGATGGCTCTCCCAGAACACATCCGCTTCCCCACCGTACCCAATCCTTGGTGGTCTGAGGAGCCCCTTGGTGCCCTTGAATGTCACACGGGCCGAAGGGACTCAAGAGCCACTGATGGAGGGCACGCCACAAGGTGTCTGATGCTATCAGAATAGTTAATGCTTCGAATGGCAAAGAAAGGCACCCCATTCTTCTGGGAAGTTAATATCAGAAGAAGCTTTACCAACGAGGCCCAAATAATGTTTTAATGACATGACGGCAATGCTGATGGTAATTTAACACCAGCAAGGAAAAACACGACATAGAACTGAATGCACCGTCTGATTTCACTCTCTAATATACTATAAACCGAGGAAGTAGAATGTAGCACAGTAGTGACAGTGTTTTTCTCTGGGTGGTGGGATAATGGGTGGTTTGAATGATCTTGTTTAGACTCTTGTGTATGTTTTCCAAGCTTTCTATAATGAGTGTACATGACTTCTGTAATCAGAAAAGGAAAGCTAAGAGAAAAATTGTTTGAAGTATCCAATCCAGTTCACCTCCCCATTGTGGGGATGAGGAAACCAATGTGCAGAGAGACTGGGCGATTTGTTCAACATCGTGTCATTATTAACTTGAAAGGTCAGGAGCCAAGGCACTCGCGGAGTTGATTCTTCCCCACAGCTCCCCTTAGAGCCTGGCAGCTTGATAGAGCTAAGCCTCCATCTTATGGGAAATGTCACCCAACTCACACCACCCTCTTCTCCTGACCCCAAGCTCCGGGAGTCAAAAGTGCTTTCCCAGTACTTCCTCCTGTTTCAGCCTGGGAACTCATAACCGCCAGCTCTAGACAGGAGGGGACAGCAAACTTCTCCTTAGCGTCCGCCATAGGCCAGTCCTTACGCTGGAACTTAGAGCTCCCTGAAGCTCAGTAGTGAGAATGAGGCAGCAACGGTGGACGGAGCTGGCAAACATTTAAACTCATGGCAAAGTGAAACGCACGGCTGTTTCTTCCCATTTTGTGGATGAAGAGACTCGGGCATGCTCAGACTGCCAATGGCAGAGCTGAGGGAGGCTTACTTACCTCAGGCTTTCTGGCCTCAGGCTTTATACCTGAGCATCATCATTAAGCTACCATGTATCTGGCACTAATTAAAAGTCCAGGGTGTATTCATTGAATTCTCAGAAGGGCCACATCTGCATCCTAATCTCGAGATTGCAGCCGGCTCTCCAGCTCAGCCCCAGACACACCCGTTAGCTTCACACAGGTGGCTTTGTCCTGTGTTCTGAGGTGATGGATCTGTTGCTAGATGTAGACATCTGGGCTCTTCTGAGTCCCTGCTTACCTTTGCACAGGACATTCCCCAAGCCTGCTGGCCTGTCAGGAAGCTGCTCTGAGAAGATGTATACTGATGAGGAATCTCAGCCCCCAAATTCATTTTTCAAAGAAGCCAAGCAAAGCTGGTGATTTATCCTCTGTCACTCTGATCCCAGCATATGTTCCACATCAGGTAAGTGAGATAGAAGGGATGGTTCAGCAAACATTAAGTTAGAAGAAACCCTGTCAGGCTTTCCCTCGAAGAGCTGGTTTTTATTTAAAGCCACAAAGTAATTAATTACGTTGAGTAAAAAGCTAAGGCTGTCTCCTCCACCGCCCTTCTCCGTATTCAGCAAAAGATGCTCTCCTCGACACAGTCACTGTGCACACGCCCACACTAGCTCTTGGTTGGTGTGACTCCCACATTTCCTTCCACTATATCAGCAAGCAGTCTCCCCTGTTTTCTTCTGATTGAATTTGATCCCTTGCTGCCTAGCCCTCCCTGAACTTCTGCTTTGCTCTCTTCTCCTGCTCTGATATTCTGCCACCTACATACACACTCCTTTTCTGGTCCCACAAGTACAGGTCTTTCTTCCATACAGAGCCAGGGCTTCTTGTCCACACCAGGAAGGGGTGTAGAACTGCCTTGTTCTCCCCATCCCATGTAGAGCTGGTACTTGGTTCAGTCAATTTGCTTGATCCGAGGAAGGGAATATAATGGTATGCCATTAGTTCATGAAATCACTTGAATATGAGAAACCATGAAAATTAGCATGCTTATTACCAATAGTAACACTATGGACAGAACCCTACAGGTGGATGGACAGGTTGAAGGCAAGGGGGGATGAAGGGAAGAAGAGTGGACATTATCATTTCATTCAGACATGCAGAAAACACTCACTTAGCACCTACTGTGTGCCAAGCTTGGTGCCAGGCATTGAGAAAGATGAACAGGAGTAACTCAAGGTCCTGTTTCTAAAGAGTCTGGCAGGGGAGGCTCCTATGCAAACAATAACTACAATGCAGTGGGAGATGTGTTTTAAACGGTGATTAGGAAAGATTTTCAGGGATATTCAAGGACAGGGTTCCATTGTTTGAGTCAGGTAGGTAGAAAAGGCTGTCCACCCAGGTTTCCCAAGAGACAATTTTTATAAATAAACAAGGTAGGAAAGGAAATAAAGGCATTTCAAGGATAAAGTGTATCCCTTTGCTAAAGGACAGAGGAATAAAGAGATAGATCTTGCTGGGACACCCACTGGGAGTGCTGACTGGGGCGTGCGTGAGCATGGCAGACTTGAGGCCTATAGGAGATGAAGTTGGTCTCAGTACAGACCTTGGGGCCTTCTAAGCTTTACTGTGAGGTCTGGCTCTTGGTGTGCCATGGCAGAGAACAACTGAAGGTATTTGAGCAAGGAAGTGACATGCTCCATCTTGGATTTTTGATAAATCATTCTGGTATTTGTATAAATTAGTGTATTGGTTTTCAAAAGGCAGCAAGCTGGAGGCAGCTACCAAGATAAGGGGGAAAAGCTGTCATCCCAGCAGCAATCGTGGGTGTGGATGGTAGAGGCGTTGCTTTGGTTTCTACTATATTCCAGGCACCACGGTAGGCAGTGGTAACTGTATTTCCTCGTGGGTATGTTTAGAAGCATGAAAACAATTGTATGGCTCATCACACCAAAATGAGTTACACACACCTGTTAGCTGAAGGCACAACAAATGACAGGTCCTCTGTGCTGGAGTCACAGGCATAGGTCATGGGAAGGGGTAGAAATAGGTAGTTTTATGTTTTTGTTTAGAAAACTCAAGCATGGGCACTCAATGCACGGCTGGTTGTAGACAGAAGGTTTCTTCAGTCCTGCCCAGCCCCACAGTCTCATAGCCACTTATAAAATAATCACTCAGAGGCTTACACTATTTACAAACTATATGGTCTATGGCAGGCCTCTTGCTAGCTACCTCTTATATCTTAAATTAACCCATTCCTATTCATCTATGTTTTCCATGTGTTCCATGGCTTACTGGTCTGCGAGCATGTTGTTCCTTGGGTGGCAGGCTGGCATCTCTCTCAACTCTCCTTTCTCCTTCCTGTCTCTCTCCTCAATTTCCTGCCTGACCATAACCTGACTAGCCATAGGCCAGAGCAGCTTCTTTATTAACCAATCATAGCAACACATATTCACAGCATACAGAAAGACATCCCCCAGCAGCTGGTGGGATGTTCACTGGTACAGCCATTCTGGAGAGCCACATGCTTGCACTTTTCAAAAAACTGCAAAATACGCATTTATTTTGCTCCAGCAATTTCAACTAGACAGATGCAAAGTAGGAAAAATTAGAGATATGTGCAAAGATTTCACTAGAAGGGTATTTATCATAGCACTGTTGTCACAGTAAAATATAAACGTAATACAAATTCCAACAATTGAGGATGGCTTTAATACATTACAGCACAACTATACGGCCGTCTGGTTTGCAGCCATTAAATGCTATGGAGTGGAAGTGTATTTATAGATGTGGAAAGATGTTCACACTGATGGAGCCCCTCTTCAAAGATGCAGCTTAAATAAAAATGGGTGATTGCTATGCAAACATGACTTCAAGACAAATCTCTTGGCCTACCTCTGTACTAGTTTCCAATATATTTTTAAGTGATTAGAAGCTGAGTGCCAAGCAACATGTATAATACGAACTCATTTTAATTAGAGAAAAAAATATATGCATGAGAATCTCATGAATACTCAGCCTCAGCAAAAGTGGCAGAGGGAATGAGGTGTTAAATACATTTTTCACGGGGCAGGGAGATCACTGGGGTGAGGCAATTTTATTTTATTCTAGCTTTTCTTTCTTTTTTTTCTACAATGAGCATATGTTTCTTACACACCAGAAAACAAGGGAACAGAGTCCGTCTGTCAGTCCAGCAGTTGGCTGCCTCCCATCATGCCATTCGTTCAAGCGTTGGACTGGATGTGCCTCATGGGAAGTCCTGGGGATGCAAGGATGACCAGAACTTAGCTCGTGTCCCCAGAGAGTTCCCAATCTAGCAGAAAGGCTGATCTGCAGTCTTATTATGGCCCAAGGTGAGACTTTAACCAGTGCATGGTTAACCTCTTCTGTAGGAGATAAAACCTGACTTGATTTGGGTTGCTGCAGCTCTGTGCTGCAGGATCTTATTCCCATCTAACCGTGGTGAGATTCAGCAGAATGATACGGGGAAAGAGGGCAATGGGCTGGGAGTCACCCTACTCAGAAACCTTTGTAGTCTGTGGATAAAACTTGGTCATTTAGGTATAAGACCCTACCCTCCCTGGTTCCAGCCCTCTCTCCTGCTTCGTCTCAATTGTTGCCTTCATTAACTCCATATTCCTGCTTCAGATCTGAGCCACCATGGTTGCACAAACCTTCCAAAACCTTTGAGTTAGTCTGTTTTCTGTTTCCTTACTGAAAATTCTGGGACATGGAAGTAGATGTGTGGTGATGTCCCAGAGGCTCCAATTGCCCACAGCTGTCAGTGGAGCTGTGTTTTCTGGGCCCCTCTCTTAACAAAGCCTTATCCTAGGTGCTGAGAGGTTCCAGAAGACTTTGCTTTGTTGCTCTGAGGTGATGGGGAAGGAAATCTGTCCATCAGGTAGCATAATACCACATTCTGAGTGAATTAGCAAGAAAGGAGGCTTACACGGACCCACAGTCCTGGACCAAGGTTAAAAGTTGCATGCGGTGGTGGACTTCATGACTGGCAGAAGTCTGAGATGGCACAGGGTATCACATGGCAAAACAGGACACATGCAGTGTCCTCGGATTCTCTTCTTCCAATGCCAGCAGTGCGCCATCCTATATTAGGTAAGGTCCCATACTTGCGACCTTACCTAATCTCATCACCTCCACAGGCCCCACCTCTAAACATCATAGTCAATGAAGTTACCATCCTCTTAATACCTCATGGTAGAGATTCAACCACAGCCTGAGTTCAAGAGGCGACAACCCCATTCCAATTCATGCAACTTGGTTTCTTTTATATATTCTCTTTAACTCCAATCCAGAATTTCTTCATGTCAATGCTGTTGACATTTTGGGCCAGATAATTGGGAGGGGGTGCTATATATGTGAAAGAATGTTTGCAGCATCCTTGTTTGTCCTTAACTCACGGTAGCATCTCTGTGAAATCAGAAATTTCACTAGACATTGCCAAATGTCCCTGGAGATCAAAGTTGCCCCAGGTTGAGAGCTGACAAAATCACCAACCATGTAACCTGCAAAGGTCACTTAACATCTCTGTGCTTAAGTCCTTATCCAGAAAATCGGAACATGAAAATAGATGTGTGATGACGTCCTGAGGGCTCCAGCTGCCCACAACTGTCAGTGAAGCAGTATGGTGCTAGGTGCCGAGGCCTTCAAGAAGGCACTGTGTCCTTGCTCTGAGGTGTCAGGAAGGAGCCCTGTCCATATCAGTTAGCAAGCGATCCATGCAGCGCAGGAGTTAGGTGTAGCACTGTGGTTTTGAGAAGCACATCGCTGCAGTGCAACTGTGCATGAGGTTCAGGACCCATGCAAAGAAGTTGCTTCTCTCCTAACATGTGAAGCTTAGGGTAGTTCTTATAAGACAGTGCTGCTGCCTCTCAACAAGCCACATGGAGCACCTGTGGGTGTCAATCTAACTTTCCATGATCTTCCGAGAACCCCTGTGGACAATGGGTCCTGGACTCCAGCTCTGCTCCAACAGGCAGAGTATGGATACTAGGATACTGCCGGCTGACTGTGAGTCTCATTACCCTGGGCTTATCTGCAGATGCTGCCACGGGTGAAGGCAGCAAGGAGAGGACCTGTTGAAAGAAATTAGGTATTCCACAAGCAAGCCCTCTCTTCTCTCCTGTCACTGTTAGGTTTAGACAGCTGGCCTCTGTCAGCCTCAAATCTTGGTTGTGTCTCAGAGACTTGTTCAACAAAAGTGTTTTCTAAGAGCTTTGGGAAGATACTCTGCCACCGGGTCACACTAGGGCCTACTGTCACAAAAGGACTCATGACTGCTAAGGGACCTTGGTTCATCCTAAGTGTTGGCCCAGCTACCAGTGAGACCCATTATAGGCCTGTTCCTGCAGTCAGCACCCTACATCAACACATCTCTGCTAAGATATCTCATGCAACTCTGATAAGCACCTTTACAAGTTCTTACTCTGCCAAGAGAAAACTGTGGTCCACTGAGGTTTCATCACTTTCTTAAGGCAGACCTCATCCCCAAGTGTGTGGCTCCATCAGAAACACGCACTCTGTTCCCAGGGCACTATACTCCTCCATATGCATAGAAGAAACAAAGCCTGAGAGAAAGCAGAGCTAACTCTACAATGGTAATGGGAGGAATGTCATTTGTGGACAGGTCCAGCTTCTACAGTTCAGGGCTCTGACAGCTGGCAGAGTCTCTTTTGGGAGTCCCCAAAGTTAAGGTCACCATATACAACCACGCCAGGCATGACTTCCTTGTGAGGATCAGAGGAAGCTGCCACAGCCTTCCTGTTGCTGGTTTGGGATCACTGTCCATAATCTGCCCTGAGTGACAGGAGTGACTGTTGTCCATAGCATCAACCATCAGAAGCCAGAAGCCAGGGGTCTCTAGGCAGCCTCTCATAACCCTTTAAGCAAAAAGAGCAGGGTCCCTGTCAGTGTGCCATGGGAAAGAAACCCATGCTTAGCATGAGGAGACAGGAACTCCAATCCCCATCTCTGCTTCCCCAGCTTGATTTCCTTGTCTATTATTGTATACCTGAGTCATAGTTTCATACTGTGGCCAGGCATGGCAATACATGCCTTCAATCCAAGCAGTGGCGAGACCAATATGGGAAAGTTGAGATGTCAAGGATTGTCTGGACTATGCGGTGAGATTCTCCATCAAACTAAAAGATCCACACTTTTTTAGCTCACAAATATGCACAATAATCTTGTAATGATGTTTTTTAATTCATACAAATAACACTTCTACCTCTAAGATCTGAGTTAGACTAAACATTAGCATTATTACAGCATGTATAGGAGTTCCAGCACCTGCTACACAGAACACACTCCTCTATTAAAGGCTATTTTTTAGTACCTACCATGCATCAGAAATGCTGCAGTATCAGTAGTGAACGGAGCCAAGCTGGTCCTAAACCAAGCTGTTCACACTCACTGGAAAGGCTACATGAGGGAAGCTGGGTAGAAGGGTGCCAAGAAAGGCCAGACATGCCTAGGGAAGAGAAGGGCAGTGAACGGTCCCAGGACTCATTTCCCTCCTAGGGGTGGGCATCGGCTCCCCATCAAGGAGCTGCCAGCCTACCTCCCTGAGCAAAGTTTACTGTACTGCAAATGTCCATGCTGGCAGGGGAGATATGTAACATGGTGCTTAACTCGGTGGGGCTGGGGAGAATTCCATTTTGCTGCCGGGAACCCACTTCTAGCACATCTATGTGAATTTTTTAAATCGATGGACTCCTTAAGTGAGTGCATCTGGCACACAGCTCCTTGTGCTGCCTCCCGTGGCTTGAATATTCTCTTGCAGAAAAACAGGGAGGCGGAATGCATTGATGTCTAAGAATGGGACGCTGTTCTGTGTTTGGAGGGGGTATTTTTTCAACAGCTTCCCCAGCTGCTTGGGAGAGGTGAAGCCTTGTGGACAGCAACATGTTGAGTGTCTCTGTTGTTTTATTAAGACAATCTGTGTTTAGAAGTTCTGGGCTACTGTAGGGGTCCATCCTGGGGTGCTGTGAGGTGCGCAAGCTTACAGCCAATGTTCAAGACTTGTTAAGGAGCAGACAGGAGCATCAGTGTTAAAAATAGAAGCTTGGGGGAGTGGACCCAGCAGGAGCCAGACTGTCAACTTGGTTTCCATTCAGAATGCAGATCCAGTTGGCTCAGAAGATGGGTCAGCCCCTGAGAGCCCTGTGCTGGAGAAACCCACCAGCCCAAGGGCTCTGCTGTCCACAGGAGACTCTTCCCAGCTGGTACTGAGATAACTTGACAGGACTCCCTTATTCTGCCTCCACCCTGGAGAGGCACAGGCTATGAAAATGCAGTAGTGGAGTGCAGGAGTATGCGACAGTGTCTGCTGGCATCCCAACCACCTTCACAGTGTGTCCACACACTGTACTGAGCTGGACCTGGATATACATAGTGTCCTTACTGGAGGTTCAGCCAAACCACTTCCATGCCTCCCTGTAGATGTGTCTCCACAGCACTCAAAAAGGCTACAGAAGCCCCACTCTACTTCCACGGGGGATCAAGGAACGACATAGGACACTCACTGGGGGTAACTAAGGCAGCCATTAACAGACTTACTGTTCTTTCTCTCTTCTCCTGTACATGAGTTGTTCTTTCCTGGGGCCTGTTTTCCTGCAGATGTAGGGTTAAGTGTCAGGTCCTGTATCCCCAGCCTCCATCTCTACTTCCTATTTCTTCTTCATTACTTGAGGTGTATACTTATTCTTCACATTAATGTGGCCATGAATGATACACAAGCATGCACAAACAAGCATCCCACGGTTTGGCGACCCCCAAGAGGTACTTCCTGTTCTTCTTTCTCCCTGACTTTAGGGTCTGTTCACTCTACCCCCCGAGGACTCCTGCCATTTCTTCCTTGTGTCAGAGACAATACATCATTCTTGCCTAACCTTGTCCTTGTTCTTGATAAGGTATTTAACTTGGGGGTAGAAATTAGACATGTACACAAGCTCAACAGATCCCCAGGATGTGTTCTAAAGTCTGGAGATTTGGAAAGTCTCCAGAAGTATCCACGTAATTTAGAGACAGAATTTTTCACCTGTCATCCATTTGTCTACATTCACTAGACACTGCCTGCCACATTTGGTCTTAGGGGCTGAGACAATGGAGATAGGTAAGATATGTGAGTCCCACCCTCCATGTTACTCATAGGATTAGAACACGAACATAGTTACTAACACATGCACACATATATGAAGCCTGATACCTTTCAAAGCTTTGGTGGAGGCTCATGCCCTCCCCCATGTAAGAAGAACCATTAATGATACCCATCAATTCCACATCTCTGTGATGATCTGTCATCTAGACCCAGCTCTAGATCCTTAAACCTTGAATTAGCCAGAGATTTCCAGAAAAACAGGATCAACTGACTGTGTGCCATAACTTGAATCATAAACATCCTCCCAAAGAGCCATGTGTTAAGGGCTTGGTCCCCACCATGGGGACCATTATTGGCAGGTGATAGAACCTTGGAGAAGAGGACATAATAGGAGGCCTTTAGCTCATTGGAGATGTATCCCCAAAGAGGATTGAGTGCCCCTAGATCCTTCTGCTCTCTGCCATTGCTCCCTACCTAGCTCATATGTGTGAGTTTGCTCTAACAGGATGTTACGATGAGCTCCCTCACCACAGGGCCAAAACCCATGGAAACCATGAGCCAAGATAAATCTTTTCCCTTTATAAGTTAATTAACTCAGCTGTTTGCTTACAGTGCTGAAAAGCTGATTAGCACACTGTTATGTCTATAGAGAGAGATTACTTTTAAGGAAGTGGCTCACACAATAGTGGAAACCAGTAAACCTAAAATTTTACAAGGCAAATCTAGTCTGGAGTCTCAGGAAGGTGCTGGTATCACAGTTCCAGGCTGAAGGCTGTTGACTGACAGAATTCCCTCTTGCTCTCTGGGAAGGTCAGAGTTCTGTTCTGTTCTGTTCTGTTCTGTCAACATCAAAGGTGGCTTTCCATATCTTCTAATGCAAAAGCAGCACCGCAGAAATATTCAGAATGCTTGACCAAATATCTGGGCTGCACAACCCAGCCAAGAAGACATGAGAGTAGCCAGTCACAGGTTTCCTCAGTGCAGTGACTTTTTGGAGAACCATGAGGCCCTTAGATGTTGGCCCAAGATCAGAGTCCTTCAACCTTTGCATGGCCCACTTCTCTGCCTCACCTCAGGGTCTGAGTCCTAACGTTCATAATGTTCATCTGAGGAGTTTCTCCACCAAGCGGACCCCCAGCCTACCTATAAGCATAAGAATTCTGTGTGTGGCATGGATATTACAAACCCTAACTCTAACCTGTCAGGAAATACCTACCTGGGACCTAGAAATACACAGGGCAGGCAGGGTGAGACTACACCACCCTGGTTGCAGCCCAGGAGGGTGCGTGTGAGTATGACTGCACCCTGAGATGCTAGTCTGGCCTACCCAAAGCATTCATCATTGAAGCCATGATGAGGAGAGAGGACCATAAAGGATACAAGTGACTTGGAAAAGCACAAGTTACCATCCTGTCATTCACCTTTGCTCTTTCCTGTTCTCCTTCACTCTGTTCAAGGCCCTCCAGCCTGGTGAGCTTCGTTGAGGGATTCAAAGTAGGACACTGCAAGTCCTCAGAACCTGCTAGGAACTCATCCTCGAACAACCTGTCCCTAAGAACCCACCCCCCTAATTATCTACCTCCTTCACCTAAGCCCCGCCTCCTGAAGTCTCCAGAGCCACCCAAACTGGAGCCACTAGTTAGGTGTAACACGAATCCTAATTGGTCTTATAATAAAAACCTGAAGCCAGATATCAGATATCGGGGTAAACGCTGAAAGATCAGAGGAAACAAGCCACAATCACTTCTCACCTTGCCAACTCCTCAGCCGAAAGGGGAAGATCCTGTCTCTAGGAATCCTCAGACTGGATGCCCCTGCATCCTCAGCCGAAAGGGCTCCGAACTCCTGTCTTCTCCCGCCGTGTATTCCTCTCTCTGCCCAGCCATATTACTTCCTGTCTCTACCTTCTTAGTACTCAGATTAAAGGCATGTGTCTCCCAAGTACTGGGATTAAAGGTGTGTGCCACCACTGCCTGGCTCTGTTTCTCTTTTAGACTGGATTAATCTCGTGTAGTCCAGGGTGGCTTTGAACTCACCTGCCTCCCGAGCGCTAGGGTTAAAGGTGTGTGCCACCATTGGCTGGCCTCTGTGTTTAATCTAGTGGCTAGCTCTGTCTTCTGATCTTCAGGCAAATTTTATTTAAGAGTACAAACAAAATATCACCACAGTTAGGAATTATGTGTTCAATATATAAACCTTTGGGAACATTTCATATTCAACCCATAATACTTTCCTGCCCACATCTTGCCATTTTTTGTGTGTGTTTTTCACTTGCCCTTAGCCAGCATTTGGCAATTTCATCAAAACCTTCTAGCACCATTAATGTCTGCTTTCTAAAACTGACCAGCACCTGGCTAGAGAGATGGTTCAGAGGTTAAGATTGTATATTGCTCTTCCAGAGGACCTGATTTTGTTCCTAGTACCCATTTTTGATGGCGCACAGCCACCTGTATCCAGCTCCAGGAGATCCAACACCTTCTCCTAGTCTCTGAGGACACAGGACTCATATGACAGAGCAGTGCACAGGAGAAAGACCCACATGATAGAGCCATGCTCAGGAGAGAGACCCACATGATAGAGCCATGAACAGGAGAGAATCTCACATGATAGAGCAGTGCACAGGAGGGAGACTCACATGGCAGAGAGGTGCACAGGAGAGAGAATCTCACATGATAGAGCAGTGCACAGGAAAGAGTTTCATATGACAGAGTCATGCACAGGAGAGAGAATCTCACATGATAGAGCGGTGCACAGGAGAGAATCTCACATGATAGAGCGGTGCACAGGAGGGAGAATCACATGATAGAGCCGTGCACAGGAGAGAGAATCTCACATGATAGAGCAGTGCACAGGAGAAAATCTCATATGACAGAGAGGTGCACAGGAGAGAATCTCACATAATAGAGCAGTGCACAGGAGAGAGTCTCATATGATAGAGCCGTGCACAGGAGAGAATCTCACATGATAGAACAGTGCACAGGAGGGAGTCTCATATGATAGAACCATGCACAGGAGAGAATCTCACATGATAGAGCAGTGCACAGGAGAGAAT
>CABHPP010143644.1:7197-37274 GCA_902168425.1 Peromyscus attwateri
GGATGGGCCTGGGTCTGAGACAGGTGGGCGTGGCAGGAAGAGAGGCGGGGGCCTCTCCTTGCCGAGATTGTGGGCACTAAGCATGGGGAACGTGAGGTAATGACCTTTATGCCAAGGAGAGGAGCCCACGGAACAGTGGTTATACACAGAGAAACTCGCTGGACCTGGGTGCTGCAGTCCATTGGATGCCTGTCACCTACAGGACACATGTCCAGGACAGCAAGGTGAAGGCCTGAGTGCATCATGAGCACTGACCCTCCTCGACACTCCCTCTCATTCCTCCAGCTTGTAGCCAGAAACCAAAGTAGCCCGTGCTGGACCATGTGTCTTCAAATACATCTGTCAAGTGGCAGGTGATATACATACACACACACACACACACACACACACACACACACACACACACACACACGGTGTGGAGTTAAAACCCTGGCGTGGCAGGCACCAACCACATGACCTTAACTAGCCTCTCCCAACTCAATTCCCGTATCTGTAAAGATGACATACTAAAGGTGCCACAGGGGATTCAATGAGGAGAAAATGTGTACAAATAACCCACAATGGACAAGGAGCTCAATGAAAGTTACTGGCCAGAGAACTGTCGTCGTCTTTTATAATCCGTGCATGTTGCACATACGCCAAATGCATGCACACGTGTGCAAATAACATGCATGCAAGGTCAGAGGCCAACCTTGAGTGTCGGTCCTCATCTTCCATTTGAGTTGGGACACAGTCTCTTGGTTTGGTTTTTGTTTTTTCCTGCTACATACCCCAGGTTAGCTGGTTCACGGGCTCCTAGGAATTCTACTTCCCATCTTGTGGTAGGAGCCCTGGGCTTACGGACATGTGGTATCACACCTGGCTTTACAGAAGTGCTGGGGATTTGAACTCAGATCCCCAGGGTTCCACAGCAAATGCTTTTCCAGTGGGCAGAGCCATCTCCAAAGTCCTGCCCGGGGAGTATAATGTCTCAACTTCATTTACCTTCAAATGTCTAAAAGGACATATTTTCTCTGGTTGCCCCAAACGACAAGCCAAAACAGTCCAATTTCATCAGTAATTTTTTTTTTATGAAGCTCCTCTTCTGGGCACACAGAATGGCATGGCGACGCACAGCTTCTCAAACAGGAGTGGCCAGAGCCACGAGGAAAAACAGGAAGGAGACATGCAGAGGGCTGGGCGGGAATGCTGCTGCGGCTCCAACTGGTACCAGAACAAGACAAGGTGAAGCTGGCCCCAGGGAAGGGAGGAAACACACAGCCACTTAGAAGTCCAGGAAAGGCAACCTGGGGCAACCCGTGGACACATTCTGAAGAGGTGGAGGAAGCTGAGCTGGAGTTTGGCATACCAACCAGGACGTCGGTCTCAGGCAGCACACCCCAGAGGTCAAGGGGGACGGCAGAGTATCTCCAGGAAAGAGCCTCTGCACCTCAGCACCTCAGCTGTTTCCACATGGCTTCCCGCACCACGGCCCAAGGCAGTCACCCTGCTCCTGGGACAGGAACAGCCCAGCAGCTCCCGGTAACAGGAGGAATGCCAGGGCTGCTTGTGTCCTCGCTGCCTGCCTTCTGCTCGGTTTCCTTATTTAACAGCAGTCTGGTCCAGACTCGGGAAGGGAGAAGATAAGGTCTCTCTGCCAAGGACCTCTCAAGGGGTAAAGCAGTCCTTCAACACAACCAAGCCTTCCTTCCCATGAAACACTGCGTTTGAATGTTCTTCCTACAGAAGCTGCATGGGATGGCCAGCCTTAACAATGTCTCCCGGCTTGAGACTGTGTTTCTCTACTCCATTAGTTCATGTAAAAAGAGATGACTTCTTGTATATACAGTTAAACCTACCTACACATCCAAAGAGCATGTGAGCCAAAATTTTCCTTGACTTCCAGGTGCCAAACACAATGCCCATGTATGCAAGAGACTCCCATGATCCCACACTGGAACAAGTAATTATTAAAAGAAGACCACTGGAGAGAGGTGAGCAAATCATGTCCTGTGGGTCAAATCCAGCCTCCCGGCTGTTGTTACAAAGTTTTATTAGAATTCAGCCGAGCTCATTCATCTCTGCTCTGTGTTACCTTTAGCTGCTTTCATAATATCAAAGAGCTTGAGTAGCTCTGATGGCCCCAGACACTCACCAGCCTTCTACACAGCAAGTTTCAACTCACCTGTAGAGACACACAGATAAATATCTAGGTTCTGGAGAGAGGGCTCAGAGGTTAGGAGCACTGGCTCTTCTTCCAGAGGACCTGGGCTCAGGTCCTAGGACCCATGGGGCAGCTAACAACCATCTGTAACTCCAGTTCTAAGGATCCAATGCCCCCTTCTGGCCCCCATGGGCACAGACTCATGCAGCAGATACCCATACACAAAATAAAAATAAACCTGAAAAAAAATTTAATTATTTTGAATTTAAGACTCAAGAATTTATAAAACTTTATCCTGATTTTTTTTTTCAGTAACTGGACTCCAAGCTCCTTTTGCTTTGAGATAAGGTGTCATTAGATAGCCCAGGCTAGCCTCCGACTGTCAATCATCCTGCCTCAGCCACCCAAGTGTTGGAATCTATAAATGTGCACCACCATACCCCTCACAATAATCATACATTTTTAAATCCCCTTATGCATTGTTTTACTAGAGATGACACATGACATCTTAACTTGTTTAAACTACAAAGCAGATGTGTCCAACCATTTTGACATTGAGATGCAATGTTGTAATCTACAAAGTTCATGCCCAGGAACCATGCAGTTGAGGGGCTTTTTTTTCCCCCTCCTTTTTTGAGACAGAATTTCTCCGTGTAGTTTTGGTGCCTGTCCTGGAACTCGCTCTGTAGTCCAGGCTGGTCTCGAATTCGCAGAGATCCGCCTGGCTCTGCCTCCTGAGCGCTGGGATTAAAGTTGTGTGCTACTATCACTGGCAGGGCTTTTGTTTTTTAAATCATAAAAAAAGATCATTGTTTTCAGCATGCTTACAATTCTGTGTTGGGCCATACTCATAACCAGTCTTGGCTGCATGGGGCCCAGGGGTCACGAGTCAAACACACCAACTACAAAATCCTTTATATAGAATACTTTCAACTCTCTCTAAAATAAAACAAAACACTGACACCGAGTGTTTTTGTGGCTCAACTCCAGGGCTCAGGCAAACAGTGCTGAGTTCTAAGGGTTTTGAGTCTGTCTGCTGAGTGACTTCTAGGTGGTGATACGGTTCCTCTTCTTTACATGTGTCTTGTGTCTTTACTTTTCCACCTAGTGTAAGCTCCTTAGTGATTATCTTACACAACTGAACTTTCATTCTACATATGTTCACTTAATTAAAGACGTTACTAAATCAGTGTTTTCCATTTGAGGGAAAATGCATCCTTGAGATGACTTGTGTTTCAGGACCACCCTCTAACTCTCCCATCAAGGGGTGGGACATCTCTTTACCCAAGGCTGTAGTTCCCTTTTCATGGTCTCCCTTCAGTTTTCTCTCACAGCCTACTTTTCTTCTGATGATCTCACAAATGAGTTGAAATGTCTTTCTAAGAAACTTATTTAGTGGCTAATGTTTTCACTTAACACTTCTGTTCTTAGGGTTTCCATGGCGCCTCGTGGTACTCTGAAACCCGGCACTCTACAGCCCAGAGGTAAGTCTCTGCCAGTACCTCTCTGAGCAAGCAGCCTTGGAAGGAACAGTCCTTTTAAAACAGTCTGAAAATTTACCGGCTGAGGTATTTTCCTTTCCCTAGTGATGGCTAGACACAAAAGCATGAAAAGATAATCATTGTCATTTATTTGAAGAGAAAATGTGCCATTAACACCAACTCAAGGCAATCCTCATGCCTCAGCCTCCGGAGTGCTGGGATTATAGGTATGAGCCACCAGGCCTGTCTTAGTTAGGGTTTTATTGCTGTGAGGAGACCATGACCATGGCAACTCTTATAAAGGAAAACATTTAATTGGGGCTTGCTTACGGTTTCAGAGGTTTCATCCGTTGTCATCATGGTAGGAAGCATGGAAGCATGCAGGCAGACATGGCGCTGGAGAAGGAGCCTAGAGTTCTACATCTTGATTCGCAGAAGAGAGAGACCCACTGAGACTGGGTTGAGCTTTTGAAACCTCTAAGCCCACCCCTCAATGGCACACTTCCTCCAATAAGGCCACAACTATTCAAACAAGGTCACATGCCCTAATCCTTTCAAATAATGCAACTCCCTATGAGACTATGGGGACCATTTCCATTCAAACCACCACAATGCCCATCTTCAAATTCTTCATAGTCTGGAATTTTGACAAATCTTTTTTAGCTATCAATATTCTAAGCAAATGACATGTAGAAATAGATGACTAAGAATGTCAATATAGTCAGGTGGTGGTGGTGCATGCCTTTAATCCCAGCACTTGGGAGACAGAGCCAGGAGGATCTCTGTGAGTTCGAGGCCAGCCTGGTTTACAGAGCAAGTTCCAGGACAGTCACCAAAACTACACAGAGAAACCCTGTCTTGAAAGAAAAAAAAAAATGTCAATGTTAGAGCCTCACACTGGATTGAACAGGTTCTGACCAACCTGCTCCAACAGCTGTGCCAGCTACTCAGTCAGACTGCCCATGCTAAGTCCAGTCTCCCTGGTTCTGCTTCCCCCAAGAAACTGCTTTGCTGTAGTTATAACCTCAGTGGGTCCCAGCCTGCCTGACCTAGGAAAATCAATGGTATGGAAGGTCCTGCCCTGCACATCCATCCCTCAGTATTGAGAATGCTCTTGGGGCTTAAAGAGCAGCAGCTGGAACACACCTAATTCTGATTCCTGGGTAATATTCCTGGGGCATCTAGGATCAACTGCTAGATGGATGGTTTTTTCAACCTGTGGGCATGACCCCTCTGGTGGTCGAATGACTGCTGTGGGATATCTTTCTGTATGCCGTGAATATGGGTTGCTCTGATTGGTTGGTAAATAAAGCTGCAATGGCCTATGGCAGGGCAGGGTGGAGTCAGGCGGAAAAATCCAAGAGAGATAGTGGGAGGAGAAAGGAGAGGAAGGAGAAGCCAGCCGCCGCCAGAAGAAGAAAGATATGAAAATACCGGTAAGCAATGGCCATGTGGCAAGTTATAGATTAATAAAAAAAAGTTAGCAAGAAGCCTGCCTTTGGCCATGTAATTGGTAATTAATATTAAGCCTCTGAATGATTATTTTATAAGTGGCCACAGGACCGTGGGGGTCAGGTGGGACTATGGGGCCTGGTCAGGACCAGAGAAACCTTCTGACTACAAATGACTCTTTCACAGGGGTGGGGGGTGTCAAATATCAGATATCCTGCATATCAGATATTTACATTATGATTCATAACAGTAGCAAAATGACAGTTATGAAGTAGTAATGTTAATAATTTTATGGTTGGGGGTCACCACAACATGAGGAACTATCTTAAAGGGTCACAATTAGGAAGGTTGAGAACCACTGTTCTAGATTGTTACAGGCAGCCTACACTGGCTCCCTCTAGCTGATTTGACCTTCAGGTAAAGCATAAACCTTGGGGTTCCAAATCCACACACATTCCTTTTGTCAGTGGGAGTGGGTATATGCTACAGTGGAATAGACTATTCCAAACTTATGTGCCCTTCTTTGCTTAAACTGGAACCACTCAGCAAGAGTCGTTTTATTAACTAGCATAACTAGCCACATAGTGGTACCACGTGGTAATTTTATTCTAGAAATACTCATAGCGAGCATCACAGCAGAGCCCCTGAGGACACCCCACAGGGCTCAGTCCTCTGCATACCTCTGGCTGTAGAAATGGTGCTATCTTCTCCACCCCCAAGGTGGGGGAAGGGCAATAAAGCAGGAGCACTATGTGGGGAGTCCCTTTATGAAGATGGTGTCCCTTTGCTGGTGGGTCTTTAGGTTATTCTGGATTCCAATGGACTTTAAGGTTATTTTGGTTTTGTGTAAATGTGATTCCCCAGGGAGGGCGGACATGTGGGATACACAACACAACAGTGTAACCAGACAGGAGTCAGAGCAATGTACAGAACAGCAATTATTGACAGAAATCGTGGATTTGCTGTTGGGAGAGCCTCCACGATGGCCGACATCCAGTTATGGTGGACACTGAGCTTCTGTGCACTGAGGCCCAGACAGAAGCTGTCTGACAAGCCCTGTAAAAAGCATAATGTTTTGTTTTTTTCTCAAATATATTCCTGTGCCCCCAAATATATTTTAAGTGGCTCTTTTCACAAAGGCAATATTACTCTCTATATTTTAGTGTCGCTATAGACTTCAAGCTATCAACCTTACTACGACTCAGATGCAAACACCTGACTAAGTAGTCGTTAGCACAGTCCAGGACCCACAAGCTTTCCTACCAGAGATTTCAAATTATTTGACAACTACTGAAAATTTCATTCTAGATCTATACAATAGATTCTTTCACTTATTAAAGCGAAGGAAACCAAAAAGTTGTTTATATCACTTAATAATTTGAAGTTTAAGTTAAATTACCAAACAGTTGTACCCAAATTTCTAGCAACATGTTCTGCTGTTCATCACACAGACCCAAATTTTACCCATGGTGTTTAAGCACATGCTCACCTCTCTACAATCCTTGCTGGGCAGAATGGTATCATGGGAAATTCTCTTTATAATCTGACAGAAGCCATCTCAATGTTGGCTTTCTCAATGATCAACTGCCTGCAACATATTGGCCTGCTAGTTAATGTCCATTGTGTCAACTTCTGTCTGCTAAAGGGGGCTGAAATAAGAATTTGATAGAGCTGTGGGGACATTCAGTGAGAGGACATGTTTATACCCATCACAGGGCCGGGAACAGCTCAGCTGGTGAAGTGCTTATGTAACAAGCATGAACTCTCGGGTTCAGTCCTGAGTATAACATAAACCCAGCCTGGTGGTGCACACCTGTAATTCCAGCACTCATCTGCAATGCATTCAGGAGCTGGAGGCAACAGGATTACTCTCGGTTACACAGTGAGTTCAAGGCCAGCCTGGGATATATAAGACTGTCTCAAAAAAAAAAAAAAAAAAAGTTCATGGCATACACATGGAGATAATATCGGCCATCTTGCTTAAAGGCCCCTTGCAATTGATGCCATTTATACACACCAGCTTAGTTTAATTTCACCTCTCCGCCATGAGCCGATATGGGAGTATAAGCCACTCTTTAATAATACTTGGGGAACAGAGGGGACATAGTGATTCTTCCAAAGCCTACTAAAGACAGTAGGAAGGCTCTGGCACTCCTGGCTCATCTGTCTTTCAACTTCACACAACAGCAAATTAAGAGCCCTCCATCTAATGCACTTTCCAATTAGTTGCAGCAGGAGATAAATACCTCTTGTCACAGCTCCAATCCATCCGGTACGTCCACTTTCCAAGAGCATGCTAAAATACACTTTTAAGGACAGCCTTGGGCGTGGAACAAGGCAAAATGACAGAAATGCTCATCCATAGCCACAGGACACAATAGTTACCATGCTTGACCTGTTCCTAAATGTTCTTCATAAGAAAGCCAGCCACCCTGGGGGCAGGTAACCAGGAGCACAGCTCTGGTTTGACGGTATAAGGGGGCCCCTTTGTTGCCTGGCTCTTCTGCAGACCAACTGTGAATTCTTAACGTCTGGGTCATTTGAATGTTGTCATCTATAATCCTGTGCTTCCGCTTAGAAGGAAAGCCATTGCAGACACTTAGCATGTGGAGGGGGTGAGCAAGACTGACTGGAACTGCATGACTCCCCACCACAGCACCGGCAAGCGATCTATTACCCCTCATATGGCTCCTGTTATAACACCTTCAGCAACTGTGGTTTCCACTGTGTGCCCTTTCTCTAGATTCCATGGATCCAATGTGCAGCCCAGTCACTCAAGAAGAGTGGGACGGAGCCAGGGAAACAGGATCCAGGACCAGGGTTTGACTGAAGCCGCTACCACACACACACACACACACACACACACACACACACACACACACACACACTTCCAGAGGCCCTGACTTGCACTAGCAGGTAAAACATCAAACTGTTTGTTGCTCCTCTGGCTTGGCTATGTGCTTGGGCTGTTTGCCTCCAGTGAGCACACGCACAGCCTAATGGCACTTGAACTGTCGTTTCAGTAACACTTTCAATTTTTGCTGTGTTGAAGAAATACAACAGTCACGTCAGTTCATTTACGCCGCACTCCGGACAATCACGTGAGGAGCAGTCCCTGCCACATGCATAGCTGAGACGTCCCATCCTCCACATCCTGGCGCTGCCCACAGAAGCAAAATGGAGACGCACATTTTAAACTCTTACTGTCACTATTTTCAACAAATATCCCTCTCATTTCAAGCGCCATTTTCTTGGGTTGAGAAGAACATGGTGGCCGGAGGGGGGTGGGGGAAAGCAGAAAAGACAAGGATAGACAGACAGACACGTGTTCAAGAGACAGCAAGTCACAGTAACAACATGGAGACCAAATGCTTGCTGACATCTCAGACTGAGACAATCTTCATTCAAACCTCACCTTGCGTCGCGGCTGAGTAACCAGCGTTTCTGTCTTGGTAAATCACTGCTGAAAGAACCATGTTGGAGTCCTCGGTCCTCAAAAAAGTGGGCAGAGGCCCCGGGCTCGCCCCTGACAGTGGGGGCTGCCAGGCCAACGTGGTGGCCGGTTTCCTCTCAGTCCTTGACTCCGTGACAGGACAGAGTGGGAAGGCCATGGCTCGCACCCATCCAAGCCGGCGGTAAACAGAGGGCAGGACACCTCTAGCCCTGCAGTGTATCGGTGGTTCTTAAGTAGCTCACTGTGAATTCTCCAGCCGGTACCACCATCAGGCCAGAACCTCTCAGGCAAATGTCAGTGATTACTCACTGCCAGGTGGCTTCTGACAAGACCAGAGAACTTAGGTAGCAGCAGAGAATTAGCGATTGACAGGACAGGAGCAGTGAGTCAGAGGAAGAGGGTGCTGTGTGCGGCTGAATAAGCAAGAGAAGGGAGAAGGAGGTGGGGGCAAGAACCAAATGGGGTAAAAGGAGAAGCTAAATTTAAAGGTAGAGCGTCTTTGTGTATTTATGTGTGTGTGTATGAGCGCATGTGGATGTGCATAAGTAATACATGTGTGTGGAGACCAGAGGTCAACAGGGCATGCCTTTCTTAATCTCTCTCCACTTCACTTTTTTTATATAGGGCCTCCCACTACATCTGGAGCTCACCAATTTGGCTAAGATGGCTGGCTGGTGAGCTTCGGGGATCTGCCAGCCGCTGCCTCCCCAGCACCGGGGTTATTGCATGAGCACATCACCACCATGTTCAACTGTTTACCTGGGGGCTGGGGACTTGAACCCAGGTCTTCATGATGCTCTTTACCCACTTAGCGAGCCGTCTTCCCAGCCCCTGAGGGCACCTTTACAACCCACAGTGCTCTCTTTTCCTCTAATATTGAGAACATAACCTGTATTCTCTGGTCTTTGTGCTACATCAAGAAAAGCAGGAAACTGATTTTTGAAAACTCAAATATCCACTCCTTGCCTTCAGCAGTTAGAAGGTAGCACCCAAGGAGGCCACCAAAGGCAAAAGCCACAAACACTGTGTGCCCGTGAGCAGGGCTCCTGGGTGGGCTTTCTCCTCAGCCTCTCCCGCCTCAAGCCCTGAGAGCTCCTGATGGTGACAGCTAAGTGTACTTAGAGCTGAATGCTAGAGGAAATGACAAAATGACTCAGAACAATTGTGCAGAATTTTTTTAAAAAGTATAGGCGGTTGCATCGTGGGACCCAGACATTATTAAAAGGTGATAATGTGTTCTGAGTAACGACAGCCATAAAAGCTGTATTGAAGCGCAAAGGCACCTCCATTCAGTCTGCACAATGGAGTTCCCATTTGACGATCTGCACGTAAGCAAGAATGCTGGAATAAGGCGTCGGGATGACTATCCAGACCTCTTAACAATGGCTAACGTCTGAGCAGGCCTTTGTGGAGTGGCTTTTAATGAACCAACCCCAGGAGGCCACATCCTCCCCGCTCTTGGTAAATATTAAAGATTAGATAACATTCAAGGCACCCAAACAGTAGCAAGCCCAAATTAGACCATAACTGTGCTATTATTTCTCTAGAAGGAAAGGAACAAGAAGCAGCCACAGACTGATCCGCTATGGGGGAGTTCAGCATGAGGCTGCACTCACAGCAGCCTGGGGGACCACCACCACTGGAGCACCCCCGTGCTGGGTGGATGACCACCCCATCCTAACCCACCAGACAGCCATTTATCTCAGCAACCAGGGCTATACTCATTTAGTTGAGGATCAGTATCTCAAATCTTACTCTTCATCGATTTTCTTTTTCTCCAGTAATTACAGAAGATAAAAGTTTTTGCAATGCCAAAACATCACCATATGATAAAGCCAGTGGCATTCAGTAATGTGCCAATGCCATACAACCATTGATGGAATATATTCTGGTAGAAACCTAATAATTTATTTGCCATGGTGGTATTGTTATTTAACCCTATCTGTGTCTTTTGGCACATGAAAAATCTTAAGTAAAGCATTAAAGCATTAATAGGTAGCTCCACCTGGCCTAGCAGACTAGAAGACAAAAACCAGGGTCAAAATGCCACTGGAAGGCAGGAGGGAAGGCACAGCAGGCGGAATGCTTGCTGTGAATGCATAAGGACTTGAACTCAGCTCCTCAGCACCCATTTTTTTCTTTTTTTTCCAGAGCTGAGGACCGAACCCAGGACCTTGCCTAGCAAGTGCTCTACCACTGAGCTAAATTCCCAACCCCTCAGCACCCAATTTTAAAGTGTTGTAAGATGCACCTGTAATGTAAGCACTGAAAACTTAGTGCCAGGAGTGTCCCTGGAGCTTGCTGGTCAATCAGCCTAGACAAATAGGTGTGTCCCATGCTCAGTGAGAGACCCTGTCACAAAAAAGTCAGGAGGTAGACAGTCATAGAGGAAGACATCCAAGGTTGACTTCCGGCCTCCACACACATGTGAACATGCACTTTCACACACACTTGCACATATACATGAACATGTACATACACATACACACAGATAAGACCACATGATTAAACAACATGGTACTTTTCATATCATCAATACTTGATAATAATTCAGAAAGTCAATAATGTAATGTTAGCACCAAGGCTAATGAGTCAAACATGCCAAGTCAGGGTTATAAACTCAGGGATCATTGAAGCCCTAAAGGGAAAACCTGTGCACAATGTCATCATACTGAGGATCCCTGAGGCACACCCCAGAATTCCATGCAGTTTTAATCATAAGCATATGAGCAATTTTCTAGAGGTTTCTAGAGCTTTCATCCCATTCTCAAAGATCTACTCTAAACACTTTTCCTAAATAAAGTACCTAACCATCCTGACCTTCGCTCATCATGACCTTAAAAACCCCCACACATCTGAGAGGTTTTAACATCAGTAGACGCTGTGACAGACGACAGATAACCAACACTGATTCCAATCAGGTCCTTCTGAGGTTTGGTTCTTTTAAGCAGCTCTCCACATTCAGGAAGATGAGAAGCAGCAATGTCAGGCAAAGGACTGCTCTCGATTACACATTTGGGCAGAAGGATGGGCAGGGAGATGTGTCAGCTTGGGGTCAACACTCAGACCGGAAGGATGGGCAAGGAGACATGTGTGGCTGACGCTCAGACCAATGCAGAAGTCTGGTGACTTCAGTCAAGGACAAAGCACTCATCAGTCTAGGACACGGGGCAAAACCCACCCACACTCCTACACCCACCATAGGTCCAGTCCCCCTAAGGCGGCTCTAGAACCTTCAAGTAGGGCTCAGACTGAGAGGGAGAGTTTGACCTGAGAAATCCAAATTCTGTACTTTCTTCTCCGCCCCAAAGTGAAATTATCTGAGGCCTCCATAACTGTTTACCTCCAGGCAGAGGGGTATAGAAAGGAAACAAACCCAGATGCAGAGCTGGAGGGCGGGAAGTATAGAGGATGAAGAGGAATGATGCAGGAATATCACCATTCAGCCCCATCTTGCCTTTCTGCAGAGGTGACCACATGAAAAGCTGGGGACAAGCAGTACAGACTGCAGACCCCATTCCACCACCTAGGTGGACGAGCCCCTCTGAATTTAACACTTTGCCTGGTGAGGATAAGCAGACCCCCCTTAGAATCTGGTCTCAGACAGGAAGAGAGCGCAATCATAGGTCCTGCTGTATCAAGGGAGAGGAAGAATGCGTAGCTGCAAACAGATGTGGCCAGGTGACGGGTGCCCTGGTGGAGAAGCATCTCTGCCCAGACAGGGTCAAATCCTTGGGTGGCTTCAGCTCTGGGGCGTCTCCGAGTCACTTCCCTGTGAATCATCACCCCAGCAGTGAGAGGGCATGTAATTATCCCTTCAGAACTTGGGTGCCTGACAGCAAGTTAATTTCAGAGCCAGCGCTCCACCTGACAAGCCCTGCCCTCTGGGGTGACTCACCCTGCCGCCCTACAGCGCAGCCTCTTTGCGGCTTCATTTTTGTCCTTCCTCTTTTATTTGGGATTCAGAAGCCAACTTTGAGTAACAACTTAATTTTTTTTCTTCCAGAAAAATAAAATAAAATAATAAGAATGTAAAGGAAAGTGCAGAGAAGAATAAGAAAACAGAAAGTACAAAGGGCAAAGGGGCATCTGAGGAGACCAGCCTGTTCACAAAGGAACCACAGAACCCGAAGATGGAAGGGGAGAAAGGACCGTCATGAATCCTCCCAACCTCACTGAGCCAGGCGCCATTATCCCCCTCTCTGTGAGAACCATCAAGAACCAGGAAAGGCATAAGGTGCCTGGACTTTTCTAGAGTTGGTATCTGACATTTCAGGCCTACCTTGTCTGTCAGGTCATGTTCTAGAACCTCTGCCTTTCAGGTGTCTCTACTGCTAGACAGTCGCATATTCCAGTAACATGGCAAACTGCATGTTTTGTTGCATGCCAACTCACAGCCTCGGGGCCACACACAACCCCAAGTCTCGCTCAGTGAGTGGTCATCACGTCTGAGGCTTCCCAGACAGCTGAGTATTTCATCAGATGACACTCAATGTCTGTGCAGCCCAGCCCAGCCTGCTCATAGCTCAGCCCCTGATGATAGCCTCTGCTCCCGTTTCAAGGTTCTTCCATCCTGGCATACAATGTGGTCAGGGGGAATCCACCATGGTGACAGGGCTGAGGCCAGCTGCAAGAAGTAACAGGGAGGCATATAGGGAGGACGGCTTCTTCCCACTTCCTCCCTTCAGACAGGATTCCTTCCCCAGGATGAGCACCCCAAGCTGCTTTCAGAACAGCTGCTATGGTCACATCTGCACCTCTGGGGTCTTGAGGCCACTTTATAGCTCAAGTCCACTGCTTGTTCATTTTTTGGACCTTCCCTGACGCCCTGAACAGGGAGGGAGAAAGGGTGATATCTCTAATTCTGCAGACTTTAAATGATCCTCAGCAGGACAGGACTCAGGGGTGACCTCTGCATGCCATACCCCGTTGGCCACATATCAGCCCTGATGACCAAGGGCCGACGCAGAAGAGCTGAACACTAACAGTCTGCAGCTAGGAACATGGGATGGAGGGCAGATATCTAACTACCAAGAGCTCAAACACTCTTTCAGGCCATCCAACAAGCTTCCTTGCCTCCAACAAGCCCAACAAACTTAGCATCAAGTCTCTTTTCCAAGGGAGTATAGCATTAAAACGACAGAATGTTGTACTGGAGAGCCAGGTACAAAATCTCGGCAACCTGCTCCTTCTCCAGCTTATATTCACCCCACCTCTCATCCGAGAGCACAGATCTGCAAGGCTCTGGCCAGCAGTGCCTCTCTGGCCTCCCTGAATGGCTGGACACTCAACAGCCTGCCTTTTGAGGAAGAAAGCAGACCAATCGAACAGCTTCTCTACCCGGTCACTTCAGCCAACTCACAACCCTACACCTGAGAAAATTTCACTACGTCGATTCCTTGTTATCTTTATGAAGACAACAGAGGGCGCTGGAGAGGTGGCTCAGCGGTTAAGAGCACTGGCTGCTCTTCCAAAGGACTCGAGTTCAACTCCCCGCACCCATATGGCAGCTCACAACTGTCTGTAACTCCAGTTCCAGGGCATTCAGTGCTCTCATACAGACAGACAGACATGCAGGCAAAAACACCAATGCAAATGAAATAAAAATAAATAAATCACTTAAAAAAAGACAACAGAAAGTCAAGTGGACTCAATTCCTAAGGCCCCTGGTGTCTGATTCTTTTTTATCCCAGAGAACAGCTTGGGAGACTTTGACAACTGACATTAACTCCAAGAAGACCGGTGGGCAGCTACGGTGTTGAAGTCATATACACATATTAATTTCAGTAACATGTCACTAGGACATTCATATATTTGCATGTGAATGCTTATCTGGCATTGAATCTCCCCCAATCCCCTTCACCACTCTGATGAAGACGCCGAGACCTGAGTAGAACGTGTACTTGTAGACCTGTCAGGGGAGGCTACTTAATCCCCTCTAAGCTAGGTAACTCGGCCCAGGTGACTGATAAGTCCTGGCACAAGAGGACACAAACTCAGCTTTCTAACATAGTCCATTTTTCTTTTTGGCACACTACTGCCTGAAAGAAAGGGCTGCCTGACGTGACATCATCACGGGAGATGGGTCACTATGGCAGGATGCCATGCCCCAGTCATTTTTCAGGAACAAAGCATTTTGCCTAGAAGAAACCATCTCCCTACCCATTAAAATACGAATTAGTTCAGATGACTTGCATTTAAAAATAGGTACGTTTAACTTTAAGAAAAGACCATGAATACATCCATCTACTAAGCGCAGCTATGGAGACAGACTACTGTTCATAAATAAATGATGTTTTGTTTAACTTTCTAATAAAACATCTTACAACCCAAAGGTCCTGAGGTAATGCTGGAAACCTGATTGTGTACGCTTAAGGAATGCTGGGGCACAAACCACGCTCCCCAAAACCTTCTCTTTTAGCTCCAGCTTCTTGGATCTGCAAGCTCTTAAAAGGCAATTCATGTGAAAAACTTAAGAGCTTGTGCAAAATGAGTGGGCAGGAGTCAAATATTAAATACAAGTTATGTTCCCCTGGTTACAGGGAGGCTAGCTGTCAGTGTGTATTCTTTTCTTCTGCCTTGAACACACAACAGGCGAAAACACATCTTTAAAATGATCAGATCCCAAAGAACACCACACACAGTTGCCACCCTGTCCATCTCCATTCCCAATGCTCTCCGTTCTATCAACATGACGCCCACAAACCACAAAAATAATCGTGGCCACAGCTACACTAGGGGATTACATAAAAACGCCTCTAAAATCTAGAAAATTAACTAAAGAGTAAGGGCTACGCCAAAAACTCTGCTCGCCTTGCAGAACACAGGTTTTCTTTTTCTTTTTCTTTCTTTCTTTTTTGCAGGTATGTATTTGACAGCAGTTAAGCCCAAGCCCAATACAAGCATGGGCTATGTTCCAACGAAATTGTTCAAGCATAAAATGATTTGCAGCAATCAAATTCTTTTCTCCCACTTTAAAATATAGTATACAGAGGAGATTTTTGCACAGGTCCTTCTGACATCTATTTCAAACTAACAAAGCTGTCTGAGGGATCAACTACAAGACCCCAGAATGAGAAAGGCAAGGTTGACAGTACCATAGAGCCAGAACACCAAAGTTCTCTTCTCGCCTCTAAATATAGAGTGCCTCAAAATTGCTCCCAGAACCCCTTCCAAACAGACCCAAACCCTGCCATCCGCACAACAACCTTTAGACATTGTTAGAGTCACATCAACTTTCAGTCTTCAAAAAAAAAAACCATGCAAACATGCCCTCGCTCAGATCAAGACCTGCACCCGGGAATCCCAAGCCTGCATTTACTTACGCGCTTGCACATAAAAGGGAGAGGTTCAAAGGCACCTGTTCCTTGTCAGTGTTGGAGAAGGAAGCAATTCATAGTCCGCTGCTGCTGCTGCTGCTGCTGCTGGAGAGCGTAGAAGGCATACATCTCCCCTCCTGCTCTCATCCCCAGGCAATGAAGTGAGGGGAAAAAAAAATCCCAAACTGTTCTTGCCTGTCACATCCACAAGGATGTCCTAGCGCCACCACGCTCTTGCTCGGCTGCCTGGAGAAGGGACACCCCCTTCCACTAGATTCCTACCCCAAACTCTGAGCCTGCCTGCTCTGGAGAGGTACCAGGAGGTTACAGCAGATGTAGCGACAACAGATCCACCAAGTGCCACATGTCTTTACTGCCAGTGCCCAGTGCTTGAGTGGCTTATCTGTGGGGGACTGCTTAACACACCTGGAGGACCTCCAAAACAAGCCAAAAACTCCTTCAACTCCCTCACCCCCCCCCAAAATGATTTATCCCTTTCAAACTCCCCCCCCCATCATAATAGCATATGCCAACTGCTAACAATGCTAGAGAGGAAAAAATCCCCTACAGGAGAGGCTGACAGGGTCACACAAAGAGCTGTGACAGTAATAGGCACCCTTAAATAGAGACAAGGCAATCAATTATGAACCATTTGCAGAAATTGTGGGGCTGTCAAAAGCCTTGGTTACAGCTGGGTTTCATCAAGCCAGGCTTCGTGCGATTTTCAATGGGAATTATTCCTTATTCTTAAGTCTAGAGTACTTGTTAGTAAAATACCCCACATGGCCCAGGTTCAACCAGAATCTAATCTGAAAAGAAGTTAATGACCCCTAAGAAGATCCAGGAAGCAGAGGCAGGTCCTCTCCCTGGAGAGCAACCGCCTCCTGCAGGCCTGAGCAGCTGCCGGCTAGAGGACCATGGGCAAGGGGGCCCCTGGAAGACTTGCTCCCAGTACAGGAAAGAAATGCATCGCATTGCATCAGCAACTCCCAATTCACTTCTGTGCAAACAGGGAGGAATCCCGGTTATAGATGGACTAGGGAGATGATGGTTCAGTCAGTACAGTGCAGGCTATGGAAGCTTGAGGATCTGAGTTCAGAGTCCCAGAACCCATGTAAGAAACCCAGACCAGATCTTGGGCATCTTTACCTGCCCCAGGGGTGGAAGTGGCCAGACAGGCCAATCTCAGGGCTTGTTAGCCAGACAGTCCAGCCAAAGTTAGGGGAAAGACTCTGTCTTAAAAGTTGGCAGGTGTTAAAGAACAACTGAATTCAACCCCCAATGTTGATCTCTGGCCCACAAACAAACACTATAAAGTAATAGTAGTAGTAATAATAACAACAATAAAAATACCCTGGTCTGTGTGGTGATTTGAAAGAAAATGGCACCCATTGGCCCATAGGGAGTGGCACTATTAAGGAGGCATGGCCTTGTTGGAGGAAGTGTGACAATGTGGAGGCAGACTTTGAGGTCTCCTATGCTCAAGCTATGTCCAGTGTGGCTCATAATCTCCTTCCGTTGCCTGAGGATCAAGATGGAGAACTCTCAGCTCCTTCTCCAGCACCATGTCTGCCTGCATGCCGTCATGCTTCCCACCATGAGGATAATGGTCTAAACTTCTGAGCTATAAGCCAGCCCCAATTGAATGTTTTCCTTTATAAGAGTTGTCATGGTCATGGTGTCTCTTTATAGCAATAAAGGCCTAACTAAGACAGTCTGTAATCCCAACTACTCAGTAGCTGAGGCAGGAGGATGGTAGTTCAAGTCATCCTAAACAACTCAATAAGACTGTGTCATAAGATTAAAAAAAAAATCAAAAAGACCTGGGAATCTAACTTGCATTAAGGAGTCCAATCCCAGAACAGGGGGGGAAATATAACTATAACTATAACTATAACTATAACTATATATATATATATATATATACACACACACACACACACACACACATACATAATGGTAGGATATCTAAATTTGACATTTCCCTGCCCTTTTCATTACATCCATCATGATTATTGCTTTTGGTGGTCACTAATTCACTCTTTCCAAGAAACAAAGACTATGTGAGCAGAGTGACTGCTGGGCATCACCCTATTCTTCAGTGAACCAGAATCCCCCTATTAGATGGAGTCACGCTCATACCTATAAGTCACTACTGTTGACTTGGAAGCAAGTACTTCATCTGCTCACTCAGCCTAAGTGTTCCTAACCCAAAATCCAGCACTCCAGCATGCCAAGAGAAGCAGTGGCCTACCCCTGCACTCTGGTGCAAGGCTGTGGTTAAAACACAAGTGAACTGCCAAGACCATACAAACTTACTTCTGCATTGTGTGGACGTGGTGCATAGGAAACGTGAATGGATGATGTGTTGACAAGTGGGTCCCCCTCTCCAAGATAGAATGCAGATATGTCAAGACACTCAACCTGAACCTCTTCTGATATGTTTTCTGCTCTGTGTTCTTTGGTATGCATATGAGTGTGTGTGTGTGTGTGTGTGTGTGTGTGTGAGAGAGAGAGAGAGAGAGAGAGAGAGAGAGACAGAGAGAGACAGAGAGCTTTCTCCCCTCACCATTTTTTATGTTGTTTTTAAGACAGGGTCTCACTTATGTTTCTGTGGCTATCCTGGAACTCACTATGTAGACGAGGCTGGCCTCCCCATTCTTTACAATGGAAAATAAAGCTCACATCATTCAAATTTCCACTCTAACTCCAGCTTTCATTTTCCACTTCCAATGGCTGCACCACTGCTCGCTTGTTTTTTGCTTAGCTATGACACACACGGTCAGGGAACAGTTGAAAATGACCTTACTATGATAATTCTTTTACCTTCTTCTCATGTCTCTTTTATTGAATCTTTTTTTTTAATGGTGGTTAAAAAAAGATTAATTTCCTTATTAGGAACTCAAGCAAATTATCACAGAAAGAAAACCATTATTCTCAATAGTGTTGAGTGATCTTCCTCCAAGCACTGTGCCATGCCCGTGCCTCGGGGCACCCTCACCTCCAACGCAGACCCAGTTCTGTGAGTGATTTGAAGAACATGGCTTTAGGAAAATTAAGCCAGAGCCAACAAGGCAAATCAAGGGGATGTTCTGTGATCCTCTGCTCCGTGCACAGAGAAGACAGGTATAACACTGACTTTCCTGAAACAGTCCAACAGAGAGAGAGTGGAACTGTAAAGTCTTCAGAGAGAAAAACAAAACTGTGTCCTGGCATAAAACTGGACACCCAGGGCCATGGAAGAATGGCAGAAACGGAAAGAGATGGCAGAGACTAGATGGGAGCAGGGCGGGGCAAGGAAGACAGGGGAGAGGCTGAGCTCACAGCAGTGGATGTCACCAAGCCTGAAGGGTATGCTTGCTACATGCTGCTTACCAAGGGACCAGGTCCTCAGTATTAGTCTAAACTCAAACGACACGTAGTTTTACCAGAACTGGCATTTAGAGACTGCCATTGATCGCCAGGCGTTGGTGGCGCACGCCTTTAATCCCAGCACTCGGGAGGCAGAGGCAGGCGGATCTCTGTGAGTTCGAGGCCAGCCTGGGCTACCAAGTGAGCTCCAGGAAAGGCGCAATGCTACACAGAGAAACCCTGTCTTGAAAAACAAAAACAAAAACAAAAAAAAAAAAGAGAGACTGCCATTGCCTACATATCTTCTATTCCTGTTTTATATTCAATTTAAAAAAAAAAGCAAGAAGTATACATTGGAATTGTAATTTCAAATTCTAGATTGCACTGAAAGGCTAACTGATCATGAACAGTCGAAAAACGTTAAGGATGGAAAGGAAGACAGAAAATGTCACTGAGCACGTGGGCAAACTGCGGCCCCGGCACATGGCTGCAAAGCAGGTAAAAGGTGCAGTACTGTGGGCAATGACTGTACCTTCTCTAAAAAAGCCAAACGTGGAAGTGCTATGATCCAGCAGCTCCACTCTCAGCTACATACCCCCAAACCTGAAGCTAAGGATTTGAGCCGACGTGTGGATGCCAATCAGCCATTGCACTATCACTCACAAGGGATGAATGGAAAATAAAATGTGGTGCCTACTTGCAATGGAATATTACTTGGCCTTAAACGGGAATGAAAATCTGACACATTGTATCACACAGATGAACAGAGAAGATCTCCTGCTAAGTGAAATAGACCAGAACAGAGCACAGGATGAGACCTGTGATTTGTTGCTGTCTATTTTTTATGTTTTTTTGTTTTTTTTTAAAGAAAGATTATCATGTAGCCCAGGCTGGACTCTAACTGGCTATATAGCCGAGGACAACTTTGCACTCCTGGTCCTTCTGTGTTCAACTTCCAAGTGCTAGGATTAAGGCTGAGTGAGGTTCATAATAATTTTGCTTTTATAGGCAGGGCATAGAATTGGCAACCTAGAAGAAGGTATAGACAAGATCACAGAGTGGGAGGAGACAGAAAGTGAATGTTTGACAGGAATAGAGTCGAAGAAGTTCTAGAGGCCAAGAATGGTGATAGCGGAGGACTCCCTGATCACATGTCACACCACCGAAGTGCACCTGCGAAAATGGTTAAAAAGGCAAGGGGCGTGTGTGTGTGTGTGTGTGTGTGTGTGTGTGTGTGTGTGTTACACTTATAAGTGTTTGCTTGTATGTATGTCTGTGTACCATGAGAGTGCCTGGTACCCACATATGATTGAAAGAGGGTGTTGGATGGCCCGGAACTATAATTACAGATAGTAACTGTCACGTGGGTGGTGGGAATTGAACCCAACTCCTCTTGAAGAACAGTTGATGCTCTTAACTGCTTGGTCATCCCTCCAGGGCCTTGTTATGTATATTTTACTACAACCAAACATTGGAATAAACAACCTTTCAAAAAATAATAATTTAGCTCTGTATTTTTTTTTAAGTTAGGGATAGGAATGGGTTAGTAACTGAACACAACCTTGATGGCCAAGCTTAGGATTTCCTGAGGTAGAAATGACTCTGTCTCCCTTGCTCTTTGATGGTATGCCAGAAGCCAGGCTGAAAGTAAATGGTCCCTGGAAGTCCTCAATTCAAAGGAATAAAAATGGTAGAGTGCATAAAATGCTTGTCATGCAAGCCTGAGGGCCTCAATTCAGTCCCCAGAAACCACATAAAAGCCAAGGGGGGCAGTGCACTTCTGGAACCCCAACACTGGTGAAGAGAAAATAGGAAGGTCCCCGGGGCTTACTGGCCAACCAGCCTATCTGGAATTCAACAGGTTCAGTGCGACTCTGTTCAGAAAATACAGACACTGACAGAGAAAGACACTGAACATCAACCTCTGGCCTCCACACACATATGAGCATGCATGGGCAAGTGTACTGATACATGGGCATACATCACATGCGTGCACACACATATACACTAACACACATATGAGCACACATGGGCAAGTGTACACACATGGGTATACAACACACACACACACACACACACACACACACGAGCATGTGTTAAGTGTACTAATACATTGGCATACATCTTACACACATACACACTAAACACACACACACATGAGCATGCATAGGCAAGTGTACTCATACATGGACATACATCTCTCTCTCTCTCTCTCTCTCTCTCTCTCTCTCTCTCTCACACACACACACACACACACACACACACACACACGAGCATGTGTTAAGTGTACTGATACATTGGCATACATCTTACACACACACACACACACACACACACACACACACACACACATTTTTTTAATGGAGAAACAAATAGGTTGGTAAAACATTATCGGAAATCCCAGTGCTTGGAAATGGAGGCAAGAGAATCACTATGAATTTGATGCCTGCCTGGGTGACACATTAGTTCCAGACCAGCTCAGACTAGAGAGTGAGATTATGTCTCAAAAAAATAAATAAATAAAATAACCCCCACACATACACCAAAACAGCAACAACAAATCAAAAAGCACGTACACATACTCACACAGGGATTTCAGTTTTTAGCGGACCCAAGAGTAGGAAAATCCCATCTTTTATATCCCCAACCTCAGGCACCAGTAGAAATCAGCCCTTGCCTGCCTGGCTCCTGGCTTGTGACCTGGTAAGCCAGCATCTTACCCGAAATGTCTGCTCCGTCTTCTCCCTGTGGGGCACCTGATCCAGAGTACCATCTGTCTGACTCCTTTTCAGGCCTGTTGGGATGTCAGGGACATTGCTGAAATCTGCAGGGGGGAAAAAAAATGACGAAAGACACATGGGTGTGGTCATTCCAACCTTTAGAGAAAGAGCAATAGGCAAGAGGAGGAAACAGTCAACAACTCAGAGTAGCGGTCCTTAAAGACACCAGAGTTCCTATACGCACACAGCTGGCACCTGCGGGGGAAGATCTAGGCCCTCGCTGACTGTACCCGCAGCATTTTCAAGCCCTTCTGAAGAAAGAGGACAACAGAATAATGGCTCCTCCCTTGTCACCTTTCCTGTTGTGGTGCCAACTGCTTCACTAGGCTCTAATCTCAAATAACGCATTTGGACCAGAAATCCAGCAGCAATGACCTTTGTTGGTAGTTCCCTATTTTTGGCTAATAGGAGACAAAATTGCCAGGGATATCTTGGAAAAACCAATGATGCGATACCACGGACACCCACAAGTCACAACTTGTTCACTTGCGGGTGTGACTCCCTTTCTGGCATCAACCACAGCTTCATCCTGAGAGCAAACCCTTGCCAACCTCCTTTCATTAGCGGTGAGTCTTAAAGCCTGCACTTATAAACACACACCACCTTCAACAATTCTCGCCTCAATTTCAAGTTAACCAAAGTCAAGAGAGATGGAAAGATCCGCCTCTACACAGAATCAACACGGGGTTTTCTTCCATGTCTGGTATTTGATAGACTGCCCCCACAACCCTCAGCTAGGAAAAACCAGATGGTTTCCGATCCCAGGCATCTACAAGTAGTGAACGCGTCTGAGTAGGCTGAGCTCAAAAATAAACAAGGTGACAATGGGACTGTTAGACATGACCAGGACAAAAAGCCACTGGAAGATCTGGAGACGCCAAGAGTTGAGTGGTGGAGAGGGATGCAAGTACTCAAATCCCACTGAAGATGGAGGAGAGGGTCTCCAGAACATAGCCCAGTGGTCCACAGAAATCTGCAATTTCATCTTCTCTTTCTCTTTGCCTCTTCCAACATCCATCCCACCTTACATGGATACCAAGTCACACTCTAGACAATTGTTACTATAAAATTAAATAAGCCTAGGTGAAGTGGTGCCCATCACAAAGGTAGGAATGACCCCTGGGCAAGTTCCATATAGCAATGATGGCAAGTGTGTCTGGGATTGCCTCTCCCAGGCCCCTGTCACCACATGAAGTAACCCCTCACTAGCAGGTCCACTACAGGATAAATGAGACACTCAACAAAAATGTTCAACCTCAGTTCCTCCACTATGGTGGCCTTACTCTGATGTGAGCTCACCTTTGTATAAGGGAGAGCAACTTTATCATTAACACAAGGAAAATCTCCCTATTCCCATGGACACAGCAACACAACAGTGCAGCACTCCACCCGTCCATCCATTCATCCGTCCAGTATGTGCTTTTGGTGCACCAGCTATTTCCCCAGAGACCATGAGAGGTGCTAGAGATGCAAAGATATGTAAGAGAGTCTGGGGTCTGCTAATGGGAAGAGGTGAGTGGTGAGGGGTGGAGGCAAAGGCTTGAGCTTAAAAGAACACACGGGGCTGAGTGGGACTCAAGAGGAAAACTCACTCTCTCTGGCCATTAAAGGGTTTCATGAAAAGGAGGCAGGTGACAGAGGCTGTAAATCTGAGGGATGCTTATTTGTCTTAAATATACAGGCAATAAGGCAGGGCAGGCAACAAGGAAACTCCATAAGTGGGAAGCAGCGAAGAAAAGCCAAATGGTATGGAGAGTTGAAGTCAGTGAGGGAACATGGTGAGTGTGTATACAGAGAGCAGAGAGCAGGGCCTGAGATACAGGAATGGGAGAAAGGCAAGGCCTAGGCAGCAAAGTCAGTCAAAAATAGATGACTTAGAAGGACCCAGACGTTTGCAAAATAGAGTAACAGCAAATTTTCAAAATGTGAATTTAAAAAATGGCTGGAGAAATGACAGAGCATTTGAAGAGGTAAACCCCATACAGTCCTTCCTTCTATAAAATGTGACAAAATCAGAAAGTGAAGGCATCCAAGGAGATGATGGATTTGGTGTCTTAGGTGGCTCAGTTGATGACCCTAGAAAGGACAAGGCATGGAAATGTCAAGCTTAGTTTCAGCAACACTAAGATACAACTGGACCTTCCAGCAGGAGGTGGTCAGTGGTCAGGCCAACAAGGTCTTCATAGATATGGGCCTGGATGTCGTTGGACATCCTGGTAAAGTCATGATGCATGAAACCTACCACAGGAAATATGAAGATTCTCTCAAAAGGACCAAGGATGGCAGAGGGATGCAGCTCAGTTGGTAGAATATGTACCAAGCATGCACAAGGCCCTGAGTTCAATCCTCAGCACCACATAAACCAGGCATGAGGTACAAGCCTGTAACCCCAGCATTAAGGAGGTAAAGACGGGAGAATCAGAAGTTCAAGGTCACCCTTGAACAGAGCAAGTTCACAGGACTGTCTCAAAAACCAAAAGACAAAAGAAAAACTAGGACCCTGGGAACACCAATGCAAAGGGTGTGGGAGCAAACGAGACCCTTAAGAAGAGGAAGCACGAAGTCAGAGAAGCAGGAAGAAAAAGAGAGTAACATCGCAGAAGCCCCACAATGTGCAAGCACATCGCCTAGGTAACCAAATCAGATTAGCATTCTGCCGCCTTCACCTTGTAAACAGCAAGCTCCGGTTATTTCCAGAGTTACCTCAAGCACAGGAAATATGACACACTGGTCATACATGTTTCTATTCACAATGGAGATTTCGACAGTAGCCTGGCAGGTGCTGCGTGCTGGGGACAGAAACAAGACTGAGTCTCCAGTCCCATGAGGAGTTACAAGGGCAGGAGCCCTGGAGCCAGGGGGGCCAGATGGATGTGAGTGAAAATAGCATGGGAGGTGTGGGAGTGGGTGCCGAGCTAATTCTGAGTCACTCATTGAATATATTCACAAAACTTTGCAACTTATGGGAAACTCTCCCAGCCACTGTTGGTCTCACATGCTCATTCACTTCCTGAGACCATGCCTCAGGTAAGGAAGAGAAAGGTGTGGCTTGTACTCAGAGACAGAACATGGATATACTTCCTGTCAACCCTGTCCACTCCAAGGACCCCCTCCACCACACTCATCCTGGCTGCTGAGAGCTTGTAGGCGCTGCGGGGGCTCCTCTGTGAATGCAGGCCTGGGCAGGCTGGCCCCTGGAAACCAACTCTGTTGTACCATACCCTGGGACCCAGAGAAGCGTGCTCTATCTAGTCATCCCTGAGAGCCAAGGTAGGAAATCTCAGTGCTGCCCTGCCATTCAGATGTCACAAGGCACAGTGTGTCTGAGCACATAGAATCCCCAGGATGTCAATCATGAGCTAGCATCGTCCTGGAGATCGACAAGACTCTTGGAGAGCCAAGCTGGACAGGGTCCATGGTGGCCAAACTGACTTCAAGAGTCTAAAACTTCACCAGTGACCTTTGTGACAGCCACTATCGGTCATCAGTTTGACAGCCACCTAGGACTTGAACCTGTGGATATGTCTCAGGGAGTTTCTCAATTAGGTTAACTGAAGTGGGATGACCCACCCTAACTGCTGGTGTCGCCATTCAATAGGCCGGACGGAACACCAAGAGAAGGCAAACTGAGCACCAGCGTTCATCTCTCTCCGCTTCCTGACTGCAGAAGCGATCAAGCAGATGCCTCAAGCTCTCACTGGCTGCTGGCTTCCCACCATGATAGACAGCAGCTTCCAAACTTCCCCACGTTCCTTTTGTAAGGAGACTTGTCATAGCAACAAATAAGGTAGTAACCTGTGCAATCCACACTGAGCAAGCCCCGCGCGTGTTGTTTCTAGAGGAGAAATAAGGGGAAAGTACATTCTGGAAGAATAGAAAACCAGCAATAAAAAGAGTGTAGGCTGGTCAAATCTGAGTGCTTATGTACACAGCTGCTTAAGTATGCTGGGTACTGAATGCCTACCCACAGCTGCACCCACATGCTGCCCACATCCTAAGCAAGAGCAGCTGAGTAAGGACACATATCCTATCCACCCCTGTAAAAATCCTGGGTTTTACCTGACCAGGCCTTCTCCTCAGGACATGCACAGTGACATATTTGAGGGGTTCTTCGTTGCTTCTGTAGTATCACACTAAGTGCATGCTCCCACCCACACTGCACCCAGGGCTGTCCAGGATCCATGATGGCAATCATTAAAAGCAGCCCAGTTGGAAACCTGTCCACAGAACTACTTTTGCATGTGGCATTAAATTTATGCCCTTGTCTGTCTTGTGTACCTTGTGGAAATCAAGTTGGGGGGTGGGGGAGGTTTTTCAAACTGAAAAACCGACCATTTAATAAGGCCAACAAGAGCTTCTATTCGGCAGCCGAGGGAAGAAGGATGCAAAGAACTACGTGAGCGCCTACTCCCCCACATTTGATGTAGAGAATCCGGCATTCAGATGGGTACCAGTTCCTGAGCAGTCAACCAGGCACCATGTCAGGAGCCAGCCAGGCTGACTCCAGACTCAACTGCCTTTCCTCCTTTTATCAGAGGTATCTTCCAGAGGTGGACAACATGCCATTCAGTCTGTCATGGAAAGCCACTGCCTCGGTACTATGCCATATGCCCACCAGTTCTTGACAGACAAGCAGGGAAAACACAAGTCTTTAGGTATGAGACACCTAGTAATTCAGTGTCTCCCTGAACTGTGCATCAGCACATGCCCCCATTAGTGCCACTGACAGCCTCAAATCCTTCACGATTAAAGGGCAAGACCTGTGTTAAAATAGCATCTGGGGTACCAGCTTAAAAATAGAAACTCCGGGAAATGCTGAAGTTAAGATCGGTCCCATTCACGTACTTTGTGATTTTTAATCCACAGATTACAATTATATCGCTTCCAAATCTGATCTAGCACATTTAATATGCAAGACCGCATCAGTTAGTGTGCAAGAAAGTAGGTTTCTTATTTCTTTCCTGTCCTGTCAGAAGCAATACCTCATGCGAACCCTGATAGGAACAAGGAAGAATTCTCTGAAACAGTGGCCCGGGGGAAGCTGGACGGGGGCTTGTGGGCAGGGGTGTCCCTGTGGCATCCCACCTGAAGCTTGGTCCTGAGGAAGCCTGGCTCTCTGAGGAGTTATCTGTGTTTGTCTCATCTACCTGGCACATCCCATAATCCCAGGTAGCAAAGGAATAGGGAGGGCTTCCATTCTTTCCAGCCCCTGGACACCTCCCAAGTGGCAGCTGACAGACAAAGGACACTCCAGGCTGCTTGTGGCTGGCTACAAGGACAGGAAGGAGTGTTGGCTCTGGCCTTGAAGCTGCCAGGATAGAACCCGCCTAGGACAGGACAACTGGCTCTAATAAGAGAGAGCTAAGACCCACCCGATCCGGAAGTCCGAGAATGGTCCCTGGGTCCTCAGAAGCAGCAGCTATAAATGAAACTCACTGAAAGGCCTCAGGATGGCATGGAGCACTGTGCTCCAAACCAAAAAATAAAAAATAAAATAAAATAAAATTAAGATTAAAATTAAAAATATGGGACATTTATTCTCTTGAATTTTTGAGAAATTAATGCTGGAAGTCATTGCAACGTGAATGTGTAACCCAGAATCCGTGTGTTAGAAGGTTACTTCCACTGACAGTGTCAGGAGATGGGACCTGACAAGGTCCTCAGGACATGACATTAGTGCACTAGAGCATGACTCTCAGAGGTGCACACACTCTTCTGTCTTCTGCCACACGAGCATGAAGAGGTCAAGGCCACTGTAGGGTCAACGGCCAACCCTACTACTGTCCTGACCTTGAGCTTCCAGAACTCCAAACCAGTGTTTCTGCTTAGAATTGACCCAGACTCTGGGATCACAGTGGTACAAATGGATAAGAAAGTAGTCACAGCATCGGACAAGCTCTGCTTGTGTGGGGATAAGAGTCACCTGCAGGAGGAAGGGCGGGGCATGAGAATTAACTACCTCCACCATTCATAAAAAGTGAAGTAGGGGGGTGGAGAGATGGCTCAGAGGATAAGAGCACTGACTGCTCTTCCAGAGGTCCTGAGTTCAAGTCCCAGCAACCACATGGTGGCACACAACCACCTGTAATGAGATGTGGTGCCCTCTTCTGGCCTGCAGGGACACATGCAGGCAGAATACTGTATACATAATAAATAAATAAATCTTTTTTTAAAAAAAGTGAAGTAGACTGCCCTAATAATGCCATAAGGAGAAAAAAATAAGCCAATCTGTAGCTTTTCAAAATGTGTTTTAGTATGTAAATGGCAGACCCAAGAACTCTCTGCAGAGACACAGTGCCCTGTTCTAGTGTTTCATCACAGACAACTACCAACGCGTCATGGGGGACAGGGGGACACGTGCCAGAATGCTGTAACTTTTCAAAAAGGCAAAAACCTGAACAAAGTGAGCGGACGGCATGGTTCCCTTCGTTCAGCGTGTGCTGCATTCTGTGGAAAGGTCAAGATCCCCGTGGCCTCAAAGAGGTGGTTTGCATTTACTTAGAAACGGCACGAATCCTAGGCTCAGTTCGTTGGGTGTTTTCTTCTCCACATAGGTGATGGTTAACATGGTCTACTTGATCTAGACTCATTTAGGAGACACGTCTCTGGACATGTTTTTAGGAAGTTTCTCACGGTGGAAAGACTTTCTGTAAATGTGCTCGGTACCACTGCATGGGTTGACACCCTAGACTGTGTGACAAGGAGAAAGGCAGAGAGCGCCAGCATTCTACTCTGCTGCTTCCCAACTCTGCGCGCAACAGGATCAGTCGCCACCACGCTCCAATCACCGTGCCTTTATGGCTGCAATCACGCACATTGCCTCTAACTAGAAGCCACAGTACAGCCTTCCTTAAGCTGCTTTCTCGGGTATTTTGACAGAGGAACAAGAAAACTAATACAGTGAAATCCCCAAAGCCACCCACAACATGTGAGATTAATTTGGGTCCCGCAGGAAATCCATCAGCCCCTGATCGACGGACATTCAGACAACAGTTTGTGTGGACTCTGGTCGTAATCTGCATGTTTTTCCGTTTCTCAGTGCTTCCACTGTGCAGTTGAATAGATGAAGAGCTCGGAAAGAATCGCAAAGAGCTGGAGAACTCTTTGCCCATTCAATTCCTTCACTTTGTGTATCTTTTGCTTTTTTCTTCCTTAACTACAAATGTGATTTTTAAGAGAAGATCAATATTCGAGGCAGTCAAAGCTGTCAGCTGAACAACAGCATTTTGTACCTACAAAACTGAGGATTTTTTCCCCCTCAGTTCTCCAAGCCACATCGCTCATCACACAGCTCCCTGTTAACCTGGCATATGAAAAGGCAGCCCAGAGAACACACCAAACATGGAGCCCATTTGCAAAGAATGCTGTGAAGCTCCTCCATGTGAATCGGAAGTCCGTGAGCTCTGTATAGCCACCGTGGTTATTTTTAACTAGATTAGATTTCCCTAAGTTTTATTCTTGTTTTTACTTTAAAGTGCAGTGGCCTGTGGCACCTTTTCATTAAGGACATTTACTGTGCTCTGTCACCCAGGCAAATATTACTTGTTGAATGGCAATAAGATACTTAAATGAAATAATAAATACACACTTCAGAGGCTGAGAAAAACAGAACTGGCCCCATTCAAGGTTAGGCAAGTCCAAACCTGACTATCCAACCAAAAGATCATTTAATGCCACACGTTATTATTAATAAAAAAAATTTAATCTACTTGTCTGGCTGTAAGATTCTCCGTGTGTGTGTGTGTGTGTGTGTGTGTGTCTGTGTCTATTTTTGTGTGTGTGCAGGTGCCTGTGCATGGGAGGGTACACACATGTGTGGAGGTCAGAGGTTAACTTCAGGTATCACTCCTCAGGACATCATTTAAACAACAACAAACAAAGTTTGTTTTTGAAGAAGGAATCTCTCATGAGCCTGGAATTTTCCAAGTAGGCCAGGATGGTTGACCAGCTAACCCCAGGGGTTGGCTGTCTCTGCCTCCCCAGAGCAGGAATAACAAGCACACACCACCATGACTAGGTTTTGGTGGGATTTTTGTTGTTGTTGCTGGTGGTGGTGGTGGTGGTGGTGGTGGTGGTGGTGGTGGTGGTGGTGGTGGT
>CABHPP010143645.1:0-39517 GCA_902168425.1 Peromyscus attwateri
GAAATGTGAATTGCTTTCAGTTGTAGGATTTACTTGTATATATTCATGAGCAATTGCATCCATTTATATTTATTTCTTGAGTCTTCGGCTTCTAAGGAAAAGTTTTTAAATGCAAGTATCCAATATAATCAGCTTTGTTTTTCTACACAACCTACTTTTTTCTCTCATTCAGCATCTTGAGAGCACAGGTAACTGTACTTACATTATGGATGGCTGAGCTGTGTGGCTCATCTCAAGAAGTAAGCACAATTGTTTCTCTTCGCTCTTCATCCCTTCTTTGGTGACTGAATAGAACTTATTCACCATGAAATCTTCATCAGCCTAACTTTTTCCTTTACATCTTTATCAGCCCCACTGTTTGCTTTTGCCCAGGATAATGCCAATAAACCATCTAAGAGGTGAGTTGGGTCAGTAAAATTTTGTATTATAACATAAACCACACCACTGGGGAATCCTGTATCTTTAATTTCAGTTTCCTGTTGCTGGATTCATGAAGTGACTTTGCTGTGGAACAGGTGAGACATGATGGCTTTTAATATTAGTAACTATATTCAAAGCCCCTCCTAAGCAGGCATCTTTAACTACAACCACAATGACCTTATTTCCAAATAGGATCATATGCTGAATGTCCCAAAGGAAATGAAATGTGGATGGCACTGTACAACATACTATACTTGGAATGTAAAGGAAACTGCAGGATATTAATGCTAGCACCTTTATTATGCAAACAAAACAAAAGATGAGTTACCCAAACTTACATGGGTTCTAAACGGGGTAGGCTTTGTTTTCCTTTTTATAAACCTAATTTAACTGCATACATACTGGCTGTAGCCAGCTTTCTTGTCAGACTATCTTTGACCAACCAGCTTGCAAATAATGACCTGGAGACTTATGATTACTCATGAAAGCTTGGTCTTAGCTTAGGATTTTTCCCAACTAGCTCTTATAATTTAACTAACCCAGATTTTTTTTAATCTACATTTTGCCACGTGTCTCAGTTACCTCTTAGTATAGCACATTCGACTTGCTCCAAGTCTATGAATGAAAGCATATGCCTTGATTCCTCCTCCCAGTTTCTCTCTCTCTTCCAGGAAGTTGTGCCTATTCACTCCTGCCTAGCTATTGGCCATTTAGCTCTTTATTAAAACAATTAGAAGGCGCCTTAGGCAGACTCATCTTTGTAGTGTAAACAAATATTCTGCAACATTCCCTCCTTTTTGTCTAATTAAAAAGGAAAGGTTTTTGCCTGGACTGAGTCTACCAGGTTGATCTCAGTCCTCGGGGGAGGCTTTGCCCTGGAGGGGGTGGGAATGGGGGGTGAGCTGGGGGGAAGGGGAGGGGGGCGGGAGGGGGGAGAACAAGGGAATCAGTGGCTGATATGTAGAACTGAATGGTATTGTAAAATAAAATAAAATAAAATAAAATAAGGAAAGGTTTTAATTGCTAACATAGTAAAACTATGTGTAATAAAAACAATTATCAGGTAAGAATTACATTCACAGTATCCAGTCCGTTTGCATTTGGCAAATTCAAAGAAAGTACTATCTATCCTATCTTAGTGAGTTCAAAGTTTTATACCTAAATGACTTTCTATCATAACTTGTATCACCATCCTAAAAATATCTTTTAGACCTAAAAACATTTCCTTAGACAAATAACTTAAGCTTTTATGTCTCTCAATCTTATGTACTTTAGATACGCAAGTTTCTTTTCTGAATTTGGTAACAAGGAAAACTATAACTATCTAGTCCTCAACCCCATCAAAGACCTGAGAATGATATAATATTACCTGAATAAACAGGAAGTGCAGAGCAAGCAACTTATAAAACCATAGAAATTACAGAAACAGCTGGCTGCCTGGACAGTCACCCAAGGTTCCTCTGCAACATTGGGGCATCCATCTTCAGTCTACAGGCCTAGAATATCTGACAGACTTTTCTGTGAATCAGGAATTTTGATGGGCTGTCCTACCTTGTCTGGCAAAGTTTGGCAGTTACCTTCTTTTTTGTCCCACTTGTCTAATTTGGATAACATACTGTCAGCAGTTGAGGCAAGGGCAGTTTCTTGCCCAGTGACTGGCTTTCCCCACAATAAAAGCAAACTCCATATGGAGGTTCTTCAATGTCCCTCATCCTTTTTTTTTTTAAGTAAATTGGTGCTGCCAGAAGAAGACATGTCTCACTGCTATGAAAATTAAAACAGCTTAAAGGACATATTCTGTAGATCTCTGAAGTGTTTGAAGACCATCTATCTATCTAAAATATTTCTCTGTTTGACCTTGAAAACATACTTAACATGACTACAAGTTTGACTGTTACAGATTATTACTAACCTGCATTTCTTAATTATATTAAGTAGTTTATAATAATAGCTTTCAAGGACTAGAAACTTACATTCTATTGTTAAATGCACTGCATAGGTACAATACTATAAACAAGAGTAGAAACATATATACAATATAACAAAATTAAACTTGTATCAATATACAAAAATTTACACCAATGTAAAATATTTTAGACTAGTAGTTGCTTTTTTAGTTTAAAAGTAGATTTAATAATTTATCCTTTTATCCTATCATTTCTATATTACCCTTTTTCTTTTCAGAGCAAGATCCTTGAATTTAATCTCTTCTGCTTAGTTTACTCCCTGACTATGACCAACAATTTGTAACCAAACCCCCTAAATGATGATAAATAATCCATTGAATGACCAAAACCCATCTACCCCACCATTTGGGAATGTGGGCATCCTGTTGTCTGGGGGTGATGGCATCTCTAAGGAACCCTGCAAAATTTGGGACAGTGGTCAAGTCCTGTCTTATTTTTTGTTTAGTCTTTGTGTGATGGGAAAGTGCAGAGCTTATCTGAAGTCTTGGCTGGATTGTTTGTGAGGCTGAACCATCTCAGCTAGCAGCTTTGAAGTTGTTCTGGATGCAGAATTTTGAGGAAACTGCAACAGAGGCATTCTGAGAGGCTGGATCACCTGGGCTACTTGCTTTTTATTGGCATCTAGTCCTTTTTTTCTGAAAACACACAAACCTTTAAAGGTAACATATATATCTGAGTTAACATAAGTATGGAATGTGTGGTGTGCAAAACTCAGATAAAGATTAATTTTGTTCTGTGTTTGAGCAGGTAAAAGGCATCTGTTAACTTTATAAGTCTGCTTGGAGTGTATAACCAAACCTCTAGCCATTCGATATGAAAGGGTGGCATGTAGTAATAAGTCACGAGGACTCTGTAGCCAGCAAGATTTATCGTGTCTCATCCTGTCTCAGAGCTGTTCCATGTACAGGGATCAGTATATATGTCACCTGTCTCATAGGGTTTTTTGTTTTCTTTCTTTCTTTCTTTCTTTCTTTCTTTCTTTCTTTCTTTCTTTCTTTCATGTCAGTAGCTAAGATTTTCAGGAGGTCTCCCCTGGTCAAATCTGGTCTTTATTAATTTTGAAGAAATCCATAGCTTTTTGTTTCCTGTGAAAACAAAAGCAAAACCTCTCCTGTAAAGCAACATTTTTTTTTTACTTCCATTCTGAAGTTAAGACACTCTCAAAATAGATAGGTTGGTTTAATCCAGCAGTTTCCATAATCCCATGTCTCTTAGCAGCTATTGTTTTTGTTCATTAGCATTTAAAAAAATTAAAGCTGACAAAGCATCACACAGCATCCAGACACCCTGTGTTTTCCCATCTTTATATGGTTTTTCCTTTTATATTACTTACTCTCCCTTTAAATACTTTATAATTTTTAAACTATTTATTATTTTTCTATGACTCTCTATACCCATTTTCTTTTGTTTTTCTTTGGCATCTAAGCACATTTTTAATCATACTATATCTGTTTGGGGGTTTTCTCAGTCTGGACCTGACTTTTTGCACATCTCCAGCCTTCTCTGAATGTGTAAATCAAACCTTAAACTGCTAAGTAGCAGCTGGACCTTCTGCCAGGTGGCTCCACTTAGCACTTGGCCTGGAAGCTGGCTCCACCCCCTTCAGGTTGGTGAGAGTGGAGCCTCATGCCTGTGGACCCCAGCCTAAGGCTAGTCTATCTGACCCAACTCTAGTAAGTGCTTCGACCGAGTCTCCAGCCACATGCTGCTCATAAACCCCATTCAAGTGCTCAGGAACAGAGCCCCTTAAAAGCTGTACATCTGTAAGCTTTCAGAACTTAAAAGTCTACTTGGAAGCTTTTTTCCCAGCTTTCTCAGGCCCTGTGTGGATTTACATGCAGCACCAAATGTTGCAAGCTTTCTTGCTGGACTATCTTTAGACCACCAGCCCATAAATAATGACCTGTAGACTTATTATTAATTCTGAAAGCTTAACCTTAGTTTAAGCTTTTCCCCAACTAGCTAGCTCTTGAAACTTAATTAACCCTAGTTTTAAATCTATGTTCTGCTACACCTCTTCTTCATACAGCACATCTGACTTGCTCCAAGTCTGCTAGTGAAACGCATACCTCGATTCCTCCTCCCAATTTCTCTTTCTACCCGGAAGTCCTGCCTATTCAGTCCTGCCTAGCTATTGGACATTTAGCTCTTTATGAAATCAATCAGAAGGTGCCTTAGGCAAAGACACATCTTTACAGTGTAAAACAATGTTTCACAATACTAGGCTATGTTGAGGGGTATGACTTTTAGAGTTAGGGAAGTTTGGTGTATTTTTAAATTAGCTAAGTTCTTTGACATTCCACCCGTTGACAACTGAGTTCTATTTTCCCCTCATCTGAGTGGGGAAAGGCTTTTTATTGCTTTGACCATTGGAGTGTGACATTAGTGATGCTGAAAGTAAGACTAAAGATTACAGTTATGATCTCAGATGCCTTCTTTTTCTTTTCTTTTTCCCCCTTTCTGCAAAGCCATGTAGACAAATACCCATACCACTTCCCTGTGTGAAGGCAACTTTCCCTCTAATTAACTCACAAGCCTATCTGGAGGCCGGGCTTGAGGTAGGTAGAGGTCTCTGATCTGAACTCCCACGATCCCTAGGATTCAGGTATTTTCCTCTAAAGAGTAATAGGAACCGTGAGCTCTGAGTTTTAGACCTCCAGGCTGGGGAGAGAAGAAATGACAGCTTGGCCTTTCTGAATGACAAATTCCAATTGTCCATTTCTGTATGTGAGAGGTTCTTTTGAAATTCTGCCCTGTACAGATATTATGTACTTTTCAGCCTATGCATAGATGCAGGGGGGATGGAGGGAGGAAGGGGGAGAGAGAGAGAGAGGGAGAGAGAGAGAGAGAGAGAGAGAGAGAGAGAGAGAGAGAGAGAGAGAATAAAATGCTTTTACACAGTACCTAAAACTTTTGGGTGCTAGCTCTTTGGATTCTATGTCCTTGGAAGTAGCGATGGTGTCACCAAGAGTTACTACTATAGAAGAAACATGAAAAACTTAGAAAAAACATTCTAAGAAGCAGAGGAAAAGGCTAAGGTGATAAACACTGAAGTATCTGGATTACTTCCCATGGAAGGGACTTCCAGAGTAAAGGGAATATCCTATTTGAACAGTCATGTTTTTGTTTGTGTGTGTCTGTCTGACAGGGTTTTGTGTAGCCTAGGCTAGCCTTGAACACGGATGCAGCTAAGGATGACCTTGAGTTCTTGATCCCGTGACATCTATTTCACCAGTGCTTGGATTACAGTTTGCTCCACCACACCCACTTTTATGCTGCATTAGAGATTGCAGCCAGGGCCTCAGGCACGCTAAGCAAGCACTCCATTGACTGAGACAGCAAAGTATTTTTTAATAAGTAGTTACAGACAGCTGATCAAAAAAGGAAGGAGGCCAATGAAAGACATGCCAAGTTGAGTGGGCAGTGTATCTGGATCTGTGTGTATTCAAAGGTGGACGGACATGAATACCAAAAAGAGACAGGAATGACCACACATTTACAGAAGCAAGTGAGATGATGAAAACATTGATTCAAAACATTGATTTTAGTCCTGTAGCACAGTGCAAACTGATGTGGGCCCAGACTAACTTTGGTTGTAAAAATCACAAGCATCCGATAACTATTGTGTGAAGGTTGAAGACTAATGCCTGTGGTAGCAGTAGCTGAAATAAGAACCACATTCAACAGATCCGAAAAATGCAGAAGAAGAAGGCGAAGGAATGGGACACACAGCTAGAAGAGGGAACAGTTGTGAGAGAAGCCCAAGGCGGGAGACAGCATGTGGAGTCCTACATCGCACTAACGTTTCTGCAAGTTTTGAATCATCCTCGAAAGCCGTAGCGTGAAAAATCACTTAACGAGAAATCGGGGGATTAAGAGAAACAAGGGTCTCGGATTGTGGCGATTCTCTGAATTTTATGGTACTGCTTTTTCCCTCCAAGTAGGTTTTCACGGATTTTGTCTGTCTTTGTAGTTAGCACTCACAGTGGTGCTGGGAGGTTTTGCTGTGTCTCCTGTTGGAGCAGATTCCTGTGATATTTTCCCTAGTTGTGCAGCCACTGGGTTTCCCTGGCCACGTTCAGAACAGCAGAGCCTCTGACAGGCTGTGAACTGCCTTCCTACCATCACATGGATTGGTGACTGGGAGGTGAGGCCACAGTCACTGTTTCAGCAGTACGGAACAAATAAACAAAACTCATTTTGAATAAACCAGGGTTGAAAATTGAAAATGTTTACCTTAACTGCTTTTTCATGCTTGACACACTTCAGGAGCCATTCTTCCGGACAACATAATCAAGGTTAGTGGTGGGCTTAGCATTTGTTTTGCTTGCTTTATTTTGAAGATGTTGCATTTTCTAAATGAATGATCCTGAGAATAACCTTTTGGAATGGCAATATCATTTCTCAGAAAGAGCTGGAATGGCCTTCCACTTCATGTTCTACTCTTCATCACTCTAGGTACCAGTTGCCATTTCAGAGAACATAATTAACATGTGAAACAGGTGCTTTCCTAGGCAGAGGTGCAAAATGTGGGCTCTGTGTAGGTAGGAAGAATCCAGGCAGATAATTGGAGGGGAGCATTTCACCAACATGGCACCCCACTTCACTTTGCTTTGGCTGAGACATTTGGAAAAAAAACTGCCTTAAATGGTCATTTCTTAATTGTCTTCTTCAAGGGAATTTGACATCCCCTTTTCATACAGAATGAAGGGCATGTGTTTCTTTGTAGGGTATGAAGGCTTATGGTAAAGTTCTACAACTGAAAAAAAAAAACCTGCTCACTGTGAGAGAACAGAATGAATACTGAACTGAAAGTCAGTCTTTGGGTCTCATCTCGGTTCTGACACTCCTTGATGGTTGGTCATTGGGTGCTCACTGCGTAATTGATTCTGGAGAGTGGAGGGAGCCCTGAGTGAATGGGTGAACAGGGACGAAGTCCTGAGTCAAGGTGTGTTGTTGACCTGAGCACAGCCCTGTCAAGGACTCCAGTGTCTCAGACCCATGGGAATGGCAAAGCCTTCTTTAGGGCAGGATGAGGGAAATGGCAAAACTTTCCATTGGTCCAAGTACGAGTGTTTACAAATGATTGACTGGTATTTACCATCTCTCATTGCCCTAGTTAGGTCAGTTCCTAAGCTATGCAGATCGTGGCATAAGATATTTGGTTAAATGCTTTCTAGGTGTTACCTCTCTCGGCCCTATCATGTTTCCAGGAGAGTGCTGTTCTTCTTGCTACTTTCACAGATGTGAGAGATGGGGTGGCTCGGGAGTTAAGGGCCTCAAGCCTAGTCTCCCAAGCAGTAGGTGTTTGTATTGATGCATCAAGCCAGAGTTGAGGGCTTTGGAGCTACAGCTCTTCAGCACTGCTTAAAGGGTATTGAGATTTGCAACTGTAGGAAACAGGAGCCTCATACATGCTCAGCGAGCACTTTACCAGTGAGCTACATCCTCAGCCCCTTGAAAATTCTTGAGATTGCTACTTCAAGACCTTCTAGAACTCTGTCTGTTGAATAGTGGAGTATGAATAGGGGCACAGCACAAGAGATTAAAAATAAATCCCTGAACTTGTCGAAAGCCAACATTAGAGAGTAGGATAATTCCTTACAGAGGGAAGAGAGGGAAGCCAGCAGCAACAACTTAAGTCCTAGATGAGTATTGGAAAGATTTCTAAAATGTTGTGTGTTGTAGCAGCATGAAAACAGAAATGTAAGTCTTAATTTTGAAGAAATGACCTACGAGGGATTGAAGTGCTTTACTGTGTGTGGTTTCTTCTCTTTCATAATAATTGACTACTTGAAAGATAAAGCCCAAAGTTGTTCAAAACAGCAAGAGAGGTTCCATTTAGAGATGTCTTGGTAATATTTCTTATTCTGAGGTTTTCAGCTTTCAGAAATCCCTTCATCTCATTTTGAAATGGATTATTAAAGACTCCTTCTCCAAACAGAACCTGAGTTGAAAACAAACCATGAAAAGTATTTAAGGTCTGAAGGGGGAACTCAGAGATAAATGAACATCCAGCTGCATTCAGTCAATGTGCATTAATGTCTTGACATGTGCTTGGGCTATCTTTATAGCATTTAAAGTTCTTGAGTCCTGGTGAAGTTCTGGGGTTAGGTGTACCATTAAGTTCCTTTATCATTCCCCACTTCTGTTCTCTTCTGTGTTGATCAGAACAGAGGCCATGTTATTATCTTTTAAAGACAATAGGTTAGTCAATATCCATAGGCAAGTTGATCACAAGTGTCTTCTGCATCTTTTGAATCTTTTGAGAGTTACATTAAGATATATAAGATTTCCATCCAAATTTTTTTATTTGCATGATTTTTCAAACAGAATCCCAGGGCATGAAGTTGTTCTAATTGTTGAGTTTATAGCTATTTGTGTACAGGGTAATTACAATTTAGCCAGCGTGAAAGATGGTTTAGAAGGGGATGACCTCTGTGCTCTTGGTAACTGCAGCTCAGGACCCAGCCAGCTGCTGTGGTGCATGAAAAACATCTTAGTTCATTAAGATCAAAGGAGCTAGTCACTTGTTCACAGGACTGATTTTGCAGCTGCAGAAGTATTTACAGCAATTAACAACTTTTTAAGGCCCTCTGCTTGAATTGTTAACCTTCAAATAGGATGTCTCTAGAGACATCATTGATGATACAATCACTTGTCCCGAAATTCAGCTGCTTGATCTTTATTGAATTTGATGTGGAAATATTTAAATGGTGATTGAAACACAAATTAAATGCTGTGCCTGAGCATGGGAGTCAGGATTATATAGAGAACAGGCACATTATCAGGAGCCAACAGCCCCCAATGCTGCCAGTTTTCAGCCTCGGTGACATAGAGCATGTGTGGGTTTTCCGGACATCTATCTACTGATGTGTGTGAAGCTTTTTGAGCTCTACCTCCAAACAGAACATAGGAGACACAGCTGGTAAACCCAGGTGATCAGCATGACAATTTAGCATCCATTTCAGATGCAATGTGTCAATGACTTAATTTGGTCATGAGTGTGGATTCAGACTAGCTCAGGAAACATAAACTCAAATCTCTCTCTTTTTTTTTTTGTTTTTAAGATCAGGTCATTGTTTTTATTTCTTTGGTATATGGGATATACATTTGTAAGTTCAACATGGAGGTAGTAGTGGTCATATGTACCTGTTTGATAACTTTCATTCAGTGGCCTAATACAGCCCAGAGAAAACATGGAAGTCCATTAAGAATATGGTTGCCGGGACAGTCTTTGATGCCAGTTGTGTGGGACCCTCCAGCCCATCAAAGTAACTCTGCAGGTGATTTTCATTTGTTGGCAAGGAAAGGACCTAATAGATGCGTATGCTCTGCTAGGACAAGAACAGTCTATTTCATTCACTTTCATATTTTTAGAACACAGAACAGAGTCTGACATTTAATAGATATTCAATAGATATTGTTGAGCAGCCTGTGCTTTGTAAGAATGCTGGGTGGATCCTAATTGGCTGGAGTCTCTGTGAGGGTTTGTGGAGTATACTCGGGTGAATTAGAGAGTTGGGGAGTGCACTCCCCCTCTTACTCTACGGTTGCTCCCAGACACTAGAAACCAGTAATCCTGGAGCAGGCTTTGGGAACTTGAATGTCTTCCAAGTTACAGGCTTTCTCCCAGTCCTCAACAGCTGTGCTCCCTGTCTGGCATCCCTGGGGCCGGCTCCATTCTTCTTTTTCTAATTGCACTCCAGGTTCCCGCTGCCATTGGCACCCTGCCCTGAAGCTAACCCTGTGTGGGACATGTTCCTCAGCTGCTACTAGACAATTCTGGGCTCCCTGCAGGCAATGCCTCAGCTGAAGGGAATTGTCTGACTCAAGGTCACACCTCTGAGGGTCAGCAGCTAGCTAATGGCTGAGGTGAGACTCACTTTAAAGCCTTGCACTCTGGTCAATGTAGGGCAACTGCAATGGGCTGTTCAGCTCCAGGGCCCCTATGGAGTGAGCTGCAGTCTTGGTTATGGTTGTTTGTGAGGTCCTCACCTCCCAGCACTTCTCCCCTCTTCCCCACAGAGGCCAATGAGAAGAATACTTCTTAGCGAAGCCCTTCACTCCAAACTCCGTGTTCTCTGCTGTCAAACACACAGTGACAAGAGAATTTACTCTGTGGCCTCAGTTGCCCATGCTCTTCCCACCCTTGTCTACTACAACAGCAAGGAGGGACATGAACTGAATGCCCGACCTCAGAGAGAGACTATTTTGATGGGAGAGATAACCAATCAATCAATCTATGCTGCTGGATGATAAGTAAAACCATTTTTTTTAAAAAAAAATCCAGGGAAAATAGAGTAGAGAAAGGCTAAGGATTCTGTGGATAGTTGGGACCCTGGAACCATCTCATGATGGCTCATAAAAATTGATCCTTTAATCCATTGAGATTTTGTAACGCAGTATGTAAAGCATTTGTAAAATTACGTGATTTGGGCAAGATGGGTAAATGCACTTGTCCCCATGTCTAACAACTTAAGTTCAATCCCTGGGACCTGCATGGCAGAAGGTAATAACTGACTCCTGGGAGTTGTCCACTGACCATCAGTTCTGCACTATGGTGTCTGTACAGGTGCTCACATACATCTACAAAATGAATATACATAAAAATAATTTTAAAAATTAAGTCATATACATTTAAAATATAATAGATCATATTGGAAACATGGATGATACATAATTCAAAACTCATTTTATTTTATAGCATGATCTTATGGTTCCTGGCATTGATTACATCTTCAGGGCAGAAATACCATAGGGTGGCGTGCTGAGGCACATCACTTTCCAGCTCCACACTCAGTGACATCCATAAGTCCAAGCTATGCTTGTTCAGGTGCAACCACAAACTGACTGTGGATACCCATTTATACTACAACTCAGCAAAAACATTCTGTGAAAACCTTTCTGTGAAAATCAATGATGAAGAGTTTACTACGGACTTGGGAAGATGCATAGCCAGTATAGTGATTGCTCTGCAAACATGGGGACCTGAGTTCAAAACCTCAGCATCCACAGAATAGACCAGCATGGTGACATTCACCTTTACTCCTAGTACTGGGGAAGCGGAGGCTGGCAGATCCCTAGGGATTCCTGACTAGCGAATCCAGCCAATCTGTGAGCATCCATGTTCAGTGAACACTCTGCCTCAAAAAGTAAGGTGGAAAGCAATTGGGGAACACACTCAACATCCAACTCTGGTGTGTGTGTGTGTGTGTGTGTGTGTGTGTGTGTGTGTCTGTCTGTCTGTCTTTCTTTCTTTCTCTCAAGCACACAGAAAAAGTTTGCTCTGATGAATAACACACAGAGAATTATCATCATTTACTTACTTGATGTAATTCACATGTGTCAATAAAATTTATGATAAATGTTTGCACAGACCGTGTGCAGTTTCCATGAACACTTGACATCATATCAACGGGCAAGGAGCTTTGTATTAGGTATGCTAGGGGCAGAGAGGTACCACATTTGAACTGATCTGATGGAAGCAGGCTGCTCATGCTTACTGCTCTGGGAAAATATGGTGTCTCCAGTTAACTTCTCATTCTTTCTTCATGGATTATAGTCTCAGAACAAACCCAAGAGTGTTTCACCCATGTGGATGACTTAGCTCTCTAACCTCTAGTTACTGGGGATTTTAAGACCATCATTAGGTCACAGCTCAGGTTTTTGCTTTCCTAGTCAGGGTAAGCTCATTTACTTGGTTCAGTATTATTTACATTCTAGAAGCACTTTATAATAATTATGTAGATATAAATGTATTTAATTGCTTCAATGGTCATTGTAAGTATTTTTATAAAAACTAATCTCTTAATTACTCATTTTATCTGTTATAGAATGGCTAACAAGAAGCCTTGGAGTCTTTGAGCTGAGAAGACATGCCATGCAGGCGGGGGCCAAGGCACATGGCAGAAAGTTACTCACACCATGCAGGCACAACATCCATGTGGAAAGTTTACTGGGGAAAGGGAGAAGGGAATGGAGGGAAGGAGAAAGGGGAAGGAGAGAGAGAGAGAAAGAGGGAGAAAGAGAGAGAGAGAGAGAGAGAGAGAGAGAGAGAGAGAGAGAGAGAGAGAACACTTCATAGGAATAGAGAGAAAGATAGAGGGAAAGGAGGAGTTTTCTTTAAAGTCAACTTTACGTAATATGATGTCAGGATGCTGGGTGGGTCATGGTATTATCAAGGTCTCAAAGCACTTGTTTATTGGCTTGATGACCATGAAAAAATCAAAAAGTTTCCTAACATGCATGGTAGAAAATTACCTTGTCAAATCTCTTAATTGTAAGAGCAATAAAGCAAGTTCTGGGTCCTTATGGAGTTAGCGATTAACACTACTCATGAGACAGCATTTGAACACGACAAGAGCAGTACGGTGATACAGAATCCTGTGATATATGTCAGTAATGTACATTAGTGTATTTTCAGATCATAGAAATTGCCATAAATATCTAAGGTACAGTTGCCCATGCAGTTGTCTGGTGCCAGGTGCTAGGGTCTGTCTGGCATTTGGTAAATGCTTAGTGAAGGAGTGATGTTAGCTGTGTGACAGCTGGATACTCAGTAAATGACTATCACATTCTGTTTAAGGTCAAGCTCCATGGCTTGCGGTTCTGTTTGAACTTTGTGCTCCATACATGGCTACCTTGATCTAAAGTCACACATGGTTAAACAATTACATGAATGAAGGAATGAAGCATTCAGGTGGGAAAAAGTCTTTTTACAGAATCAAATTATACTACTTTATCAGTGTGAAATGTTTTAGGATTTTATTTGGAGGATTTGTCCTAGGAGTCTCTAGGGTGACAGTAGTCACTCAGCTACTTCATGATAAAGAACCATGAAGCAACATAATCATAGTTTGAGGTCTCTGTAAATACTTATTCTATTGGTTATGCAAGAATGATTTTCTCCCTGTGTGATCATATTTGTTCACTGGAAAAAATAAAAATACTAATTGTAGAGTGGCAATCACCTGCTGCTCCCAAAGTCTAGCATGTCTAGCATTTTGGCATCCATTTTTGCAGTCTTTACATACACATATTTGCCAAAATTTTTATAATACTCAATGTATAATTTCCCCCTTGATTTGAAAATATTTAATATCATAACAAAAGCACTTAAAATATTATTAACCTTTCCAACCATGCATCCCTTCACACAACAACATGTGTTTTATTGTGGGAGTGTGTCCTACCTGGGGCTGGGCTGATCTTTGAGCCCCAATACCAAATTCATTTGAAGGAATGTATTTTGACTCTGATATAAATAACCCAAGAAAATTATATTATTTTTCTAATTACATTGTAATTCCTTTGGTTAGTTTTGATATGATACGTTTGGAAACATCTTCAAGATAAAAGATAATTCAGTTAATTAACGACATTATCTGTACATGTTTTTAAAGAAAAGTATTTTAATTATCTTGTTTTTTCTACTAGATACAAGTGAGTTTTAGCTATTTCTCCTTGGTTTTCTTTACCAGAAGTAATCCAGATTAAACCTAGTATAGCTGGTTGTTTTCTTTACTCTTTGTTCTTTTTTTTGGGGGCGGGGGCTTCCAACAAGCTCCCAAATAAATCACACAGAGGCTTATTCTTACTTATAAATGAGTGGCCTTAGCTTGGCTTGTTTCTTGCCAGTCTTTCTTTATTTAGCCTGTCTATCTTTTGCCTCAGGGCTTTTATCTTTCTCTGTTTCTGTATACCTTTTCTTTTCCTCTTACTCCATGTCTGGCTGAGTAGTTGGGTGGCTGGCCCCTGAAATCCTCCTCCTTCCTTTTTCTTTTTTTTTTTTTTTTTTGGTTTTTCGAGACAGGGTTTCTCTGTGTAGCTTTGCGCCTTTCCTGGAACTCACTTGGTAGCCCAGGCTGGCCTCGAACTCACAGAGATCCGCCTGGCTCTGCCTCCCGAGTGCTGGGATTAAAGGCGTGCGCCGCCACCACCGCCCGGCTCCTCCTTCCTTTTTTCATTCCTTGCTCTTTTTCCTCCCAGATTTCTCCTTCTATATATTCTCTCTGCCTGCCAGCCTTGCCTATCCTTTCTCCTGCCTCGATATTGGCTGTTCAGCTCTTTATTAGACCATCAGGTGTTTTAGACAGACACAGCTTCATAGAGTTAAACAAATGCAACATAAACAAATGCAACACATCTTTGCATCATTAAACAAATGTTCCACAGCATAAACAAATGTAACACATCTTAAAATAATATTCTACAACAACCTAGGTCTTCACATGGGCTAGGCAAGTACTCTACCTCAAAGATACCTGCAGCCCATTTAAAACTTCTTACATTAGAGGCAGCATCATACTAACTTGAATGAAAAGGTCTTGAACTTGAAATCCTTTGCCTCAATCTTTTGAGTGACTGAGATTATGGGCCTATGCCACCAGGCCCTGCTTGTCCATCAACAAATTGACCTTGAAGAAAGGAAAAGTATACATGAACAACAATTATATTTAAAAGAATGCTATGCAGGTTTTGATAGTAATTTCCGAAGAGAAATTTGAAAGTGCTTTGTGAAATGAATACACATTAAATAAATTATTGTCTTCTTACAGAATACCTCCTTGTGATGAAAGGGAAAACTAATCTAATTTGAATAAGCTGCTTTCCCTGCCTTTGCCAAATACCACTTAGCATCTCTTGTCTCATCTCTGAAAGCCCCTCAAGAGGTGGCTGGGTCCTTTGTGTTTACTAGCTTTCCTCTGCTCTGTCTTTCTGGTGTGTCCTTGGTGGTCAAGGTTCCAGATTTCCATGTTACTGTGGTTATTGTGCTACAGAATTATCTCTTCCCCAGTGTGGGAAATAGAGAATCCTGCAGGGTCTAAAGAAAAAAAACAACTAGTCCTTGGCCAGGAAGAGGAACAAAACTGTCAAGTTAAAACACTGTTGGGCATGGTGACATATGCCTTTAATCCCAGCATTCCGGAGACAGAAGCAGATCTGCATTCAAGGCCAGTCTGGTCTGCAGAGCAAGACAGCCAGGGCTACACAGAGAAACCTTGTCTCAAAAATGCAAAACAAAACAAAAACAAACAAACAGCAACAAAAGAGTTAAGCCATCAGTTCTGGTATTCCTTTGCCAGGAAAGGTGACATTCAGAGTGTCAATATTTACTAGCAATTGCTAAGTACACAATTCTGTACTCAGCACTGGTTTTTATCTCTAGGGAGAACACTTCAGGGAAATCTTTAGTAAGTTAAGTAACAGTTTTCAGAGTGGCAAAGGAATCACTGGATTAGTGTTCCAGGGTCATAAATGCTAATAAACATTTCTTTGGTTTTGGCTGGGCCTATAGCTTGCTTGGCATTTTGCTTACCTGTGTGAGAACCTTGGTTCAATTCCCAGAACCACATAAACTCACTTGGTAGCACATGTGCTGTGGAATAATCTTCTTGTACAATGTAAAGATTTGTCACTCTAATTGGTTTAATAAAATGCTAACTGGCCAGTAGCCAGGCAAGAAGTATAGGCAGGATGACCAAACTAAGAATGATGGGAAGGAGAAGAGCAGAGTTAGGAGTCACCAACCAGACACAGAGGGAGCAGGAGATGAATGTGCCATGCTAATAAAGGTACTGCCACGTGACAGAATAAATAAGGAATATGGGTTAACTTAAAATGTAAGAGCTAGTTAGTAATAAGTGTGGTGGTATTGTGTTCCCCCAAATATTGTGTACCTTAATAAACTTATCTGGGGTCAGAGACAGAACAGCCACAATATTAAACAGAGGTTAGGCAGTGGTAGCACACGCCTTTAATCCTAGCATTCCAGAGGCAGAAATCCATGTGTTCAAGGATGCACCCAAGCATGGTGACCAACGCCTTTAATCCCAGAAAGCAAGCCTTCAATCCCAGGTAGTGGTGGTAGAAAGCAGAAAGGTATATAAGGCGTGAGGACCAGAAACTAGAGGCATTTGCCCTGGAGAGGCATGTGGCCTGGTTAGGCATTTGGCCTGGTTAAACTTTCAGGCTTCTAGCAGCAGTTCAGCTGAGACCCATTTTGGATGAAGACTCAGAGGCCTCCAGTCTGAGGAAACAAGACCAGCTGAGGATCCGGCGAGGTGAGATAGCTGTGGCCTATTCTGTGTCTCTGACCTTCCAGTGTTCACCCCAATACCCGGCTCAGGTTTGATTTCTATTAATAAGACTTTTAAGATTCATGCTACAAATAAGTCTGAGCTATTGGCCAAGCATTTATAATTTATATTAAACCTCCAAGTCAATTACTTGGGAAGCAGCTGCCCAGTGTTTGGGGGTAGGTGGGTGGGACAGGAAACATCTGTTTACACGCATATAGGGAAGTTTTTATAAAGTTTACTTCACTTTGCCACTGACTCTAAGATTCCATGGCTTAAAAGAAAAATCAGAGGACACCTGGGGCAGATTAGAATTATTTTAACTATGGTGGTTATTTTAGTCTCACTTCATGGCAAAATATCCTGACCAAAAAAACAAAAAACAAAAAACAAAAAAACAAACAAACTTATAGTAGTAAACATTTATTTTAATTCACAATTCTCAGTTATAGTCCTTTGTTGTGGGAAAGTCACTGTGGGAGGAGCTTTAAGCAGCCAGTCCCATCATATTCAAAGTCAGAAGCAGAAAGAAACAAATGCATGCAGTCCTGTTTGCCTGCTTGTCTATTTGCACACTCAGCTTGACTAATTCACTCTTACACAGCTCAGGACACCCTACCCAGGGAATGACACCAGTCACAGTGGACTGGATCATCCCACATCAACCAACTCAACTAAGACAATCCTCTCAATCATCCCCGCAGGCTATCAGAACACAGACAATCCCCATAAAGACTTTCCTCCCAGCTTACTCCAGCTTGTGTTAAGTTGATGATAAAAGTCAACCATCATGCTCAACACCTTGTCATCTTGACACACAAGCACGTCAATTTAAACCACACCTTTCCACACCTTTTCTCCAAGATCTCAATTTTATCCCATAATATAAAATACAATCTAATTTTAAAAGTCCCAAGAGTCTTTCACAATTCTAAAACTCGAATGTCTCTTAACTGTGCCTCATAGAAAATAGAAAACAAGTTATACACATCCAACATATAATGACACAAAACAATCAGATAAAAGCAAAACCAAGATCCTACAGAGCAAATATTAAATCCTATAGTTCCATATCATGCATTTGGGGCTTGTAATTGGGCCTCAAAGGGCCTGCTTAATCCCATGCTTTCTTAGCTATGGTTTCTATTGCTGTGAAGAGACACCATGACCATGGCAACTCTTATTAAAAAAATAATTTAATTGGGGCTGGCTTATAGTACAGAGGTTTAGTCCATTGTCATCATGGCGGGAAGCATGGCAGCATGCAGCATGGTCCTGGAGAGGTAGCAGAGATTTCTGCGTACGGATTGGCAGGCAGCAGGAAGAGAGAGTGAGACACTGGCTTGACTTGAGCGTCTGAGACCTCAAAGCCCACCCCCAGTGACACACTTCCTCCAACAAAGGCACACCTACTCCAACAATGCCTAAAAGTACCACTCCCTATGGGTCTGTGGGGGCCATTTTCATTCAAACCACCACATACACCTCCCACTTTGCCGCCTGAAGCACATACAACGTTTCTCTTGGACTGAGGTTGACTCCACTCCGCACTTGTCATTGCAACGTTTCCTGGCAGATGTTCCATAGTCCCAGTATCTCCAATATCCCACGACTCTTACTGCAATGAAAGCCTCACCCTCCCAGTTCCACTCAAAAGATCCTCAGGGCCTCTCCACAGAGACCCTGACCTTGACATGTAGTACCAGGACTCAGCTGCTCTGCATGACCCATCCAGTCCTTCATCCCTCAAAATCCTGAAAACCAGTACCACATCGACAATTCTCACACTTCTGAGTCCTGCCTCCACATGAAGATGCACTCCAGCCTCCTTAGACCATGGCTGCACTGACTGGCCTCTGTCTGCTGACCCTCAGGAAACACAATATTCTTTGCGAATTTGTGACAACTAATTCCTGTTGTCACAATAAAAGAGGAAGTTTCACTCCAGCGGTGCTGTCTTCCTTAACAACAGCAGCTGCGTCTTCAGCCTTAGCACGAATAGCATAAAAATTCCTAGCCAAAATATCACAAGAAGGGCTCTAATCTAGTTTAAGACAAAGTCCCTATTCCCATCTGAAACAAGATCAGGGACTCTACTGTCAGAACCACTCTCAATATTCTCCCAAGATCCCACAAGATTGGCCCATTAACCTCTTCCCCAGGCACTCAATGGTTTTTCTAGCTTTCAATTCTAAATTCTTCTACAAAATAGTCCAAAGGCAAAAACAAACAAACAAACAAACAAACAAAACATATGATTGCGTTTATCATAGTAATGACCCTACTCCTGGTACAAATTTCCATTCTGGTTTCATTTCTGTTGCTGTGATAAAAAGCAACTCCAGAGAGAAAGAGTTTAACAACTCCAGGTTACAGTTCATTATTGCAGGAAGATCACAGTATCAGGAGCTTGAAGCTGCCAGTCATAGCACACCTACAGTGAAGAGCAGAGAGAAACGAATGCAGACAGTCTTGCCTGCCTGCTTGCTGGTTTGTTCTCTGCTTTACTCTCTGCTTCTAAACAGCTCAGGACACCCTGCTTAGGGAATGATACCCCCACAGAGGACTGAGCCTTCCCATATGAAATGAACCAATTCAATGAAGAAAATCTCCAAGAGACATTCCCACTGGCCAATGCAATACAGACAACCCCCATCAGGGTCCCCCCACCTCAAGGTGACTATGTTGTATGAAGTCGATAAGCAAAGGTGATCATGACAGTGATGTTTGATTTATTGAGCAACAGATTCAAAGGCGTGCTTTAAAAGGCACAAGCATTAAAAAAAAATGACTTCCAGTTATATGAACATGACAAAGACTCTTCTAAACCAATTACTATTTTCTTTCCAGGCTCCACTGAAGTATCCTATAGAGTTTGAATGTTGAAATATTCTTCTTCCCTATGGTTGAGCGTCTGAAAAAGGAATTACTTCTATGTATCTTTCATTTTTATTCATTGAGTCATCATGGAGGTTTGATTTGAGGTGGTATAGTTGGTGATTATCAGGTGCTGGAAACTATGAGATTCTCTTTTCTTTTAATTTTTAAACATTTTGTAGTTTTGTGGCTGGGTCTCAAGTAGCCCAGGGTGGCCTTGAACTCCTTGTATAGCTGATAAAGGCCTGGAATTCCTGACTCCCTATTTCCATCTTCCAAGGTGGTAGGATTACAGGATTGTGCCACCTGGCTCTATAGGGTTTTCAAAGGCATATTATGTGGCATGTTCTTATGGCATTCAAATGGTCAAAGAGAAGGAGATTAGAATGAATTGAGAGGAAATAATGACAGAAGGACATTCGAGTGGCATTCCATAATAACTGAGAGGGTGGACATGCCAGAGACTCTTTAGGATGTTCTTAACAGGAATAAAGGGCTTGGTAACTCTGGCCCAATCTCCAGTTGCCTGGAGACACAAAGCCGTGGGAACAGAAACACAAAGTCATGCTCTCAAATAAGTAGAGCAGATACGATGAGATGCTGGCACTAGACATCCAAAGCCTTCTGGGACATGGGACCAGCAGGAACAATGGTGAACAAGCCTCATGCTTTGTCCCTGGGCACTAGACATACCACTCTCAGGTAGCAGAGACTCCTGGTTCCTTCTGCCTTTGAAGGGGCTTCAACTGGAAGGCCCTGTCAGAACATGAAAGGTCAGGCAGATTGCCCACCTCCACCTCCACTTCTGAAGCACTGGTACACTGTCGCTGGATAACTTCATCAACAGTGGGGTAGCCACTGCTCCCCAGAAGCCCAGCCTGTCAAGGTTCTAGGCAGCCTGGGAAGTTTGGTTAAGCACCAAAACCATACATTTCAATCTGAATGTAGGGAAGGTAGGGGTGGAAAGGGGTCGATAAAGAGATGGAAAAGGACCACAACTAGCAACCTCCCCCCCCCCCTTCCTCTTAGATCAGCTAGGGAGGACTTCCTATCTGTCTGTGACTTAGAGATTCAGTTTCTGTGTGCACATAAAGAAAGCTGTAGGGTTTTTTGAATTAATAAGCCCCTTTAAAAATGTCAGCCAAGAAGTGCTAAAGACCTTTCACCAGCTACTTTTCAATCTTGTCATTTCAGTCCTTGCCTCTCCCCTAGGCTTCATGGAAATGTAAAAGGTAATGAAGTGTTTCACATGCTGGTTTCTGTCTTTTCACTCTAATTTAAATCTATCATTTAGTGTGTGCTTCAAAGTGATGTTTACTTGAGCTGCCGGGCTATTCCACAGAGCCCAGGAATGCTTATTTGAGCTTGTGTCTTAGAAACAGTGTGTGTGTGTGTTGTCACTGGACATAAGGAGCTCAGTGGAAGGAGAGATACATTGCAAAATTTTACTATTGTGTCAGGTTTAACATGCATATCAGTAGGTTTTCTGTTAGGCACTTATTAGGGTCAAGTTAGGATTGCTATCATCAGTGAAGTGTGTAGTAGGATTGTGTTCCCAGACTTCAGAGCCAGCTTATCCTTAGCTTTAGACTATCTTAGCTTTATATATTTAGTTATAAAGAGGGGGAGGGAATAGGAATACTTCTATATTGTATTTCCTTAGTATTAGTATGATTTTAGTGTTAAAAGACACCTAAATGCTAATTCTAATTTATGATGCTGGTTGTAAAGGACTAAGATGACAAGCCCCTGTCCCTCTGTACTCAGTCCCAAGAGACAGGTAGAGAGGCATATAGATCAATAAAAGACAATGCAGTGTGATAAAAGGAAGGCTAATGCTAAGACACCTGACTGGAAGTTCCAAGAAGAGAGAGCAATGGATTTGACCTAGAAGTAAACATTAGCAAAAGAAGAAATATAGAGTGATTCATTTAAAGAATGAATGAAGGGCAAGGATGGGCACTCTAGACACAGCAAAGATCATACGTACCCATTATATACCTGCTACTGGAAACCTAGCCAGCTACTCAGGACTACTGAAGTGTATAGAACAGGGTACTATTATCTCTCCTTCAGGCTGAATTATCACTTTAATTGGGTCTGTTATATTCACCCAAGCTTCACCTCTGCTGCTAATAACTTTTATACCATAAAAAGTATTTTGTTAAAAGATGATCTAGATTAGAAATGGAGAAGAAAACCATGATAGAAAATATAATATCAAGAGATCTTTGCCCAATGAGCCTTTTCTAGATGTTGACAATCACACTGTAGTAAAAAATCAGCACTACAGGCAAGATAGAGGCAGCAAAAGGAGGATGCTCTTCTGAACGGAATGCACTGGCATCCTGCCTTTTAGACATGGAGGTCCCACACCATTCGCCAGGTGGAGGCTCAGTCCCTGAATGTCAGGGCCAACTCTCAGCTAGTAGATGACGCTTCCCTACTGCGAGGATCCCACTTCTTGGGGTTCCCTGTACTGTCTGATTTGTCAAAGAACATGAACACCTTATGTTTACATATGGGGTAAATGGCTTACACTAGGCTTACTGAACCACTGTTCCCAGGTTAGTATTTAATCCCAGCACTTGAGAGGCAGAGTCAGGCGGATCTCTGTGAGTTCGAGGCCAGCCTGGTCTACAGAGTGAGATCCAGGACAGGCACCAAAACTACACAGAGAAATCCTGTCTCGAAAAACCAATAAATAAATAAATAAATAAATAAATGAATGAATGAATAAATAAATAAATAATAGCATGGAAACTTACTTTCCCTCTATGCATGTATCCTATGAGTGAAAGAGGGAGACCACTTCAACATGCATCACAGAGGAGAGAAACAGACCTTAGCACCCTGCTTCTGTTTAACTCTCCCTCCAATACACATGTCAGAAGGATCAGCCAAACCACGGCACCTGTTTCTTCTAAACAGTTCTAACAAAGAGGAGCTGTGCACATGACAGTGAGAGGGAATTGGAGAGATATATAAATAAATCCAAGATGATCAGAGGATGCAGTGTAGGAGTTACATTGCATTATCAGAATCCCTGATGTGAGACCTTTGTGCACTCACAGACCCTGAGAAAAATGGTCTCTGTGTCTGTCTGTCTGTCTCTGTCTCTCTCTGTCTCTGTCTCTCTGTTTCTCTGTTTCTCTGTCTCTCTGTCTCTCTGTCTCTGTCTCTGTCTCTGTCTCTCTCTCTCTCTCGTGTGTGTGTGTGTGTGTGTGTGTGTGTGTGTGTGTGTGTGTGTGTCTGTGTGTGTGTGTGTGTATGTGTGTAGACCAAATGATTATGGGAAGAATTATAGGGCAAGCAATGGGCATGTGAGCTCTAGAGCTCCACTTATTGATGCTGTGCCTTTGGTCAACCTCTAATCTCCCCATGCCTTATATGCAGCTGAGGCAGAATTTGGAGAATAGTAGGTCCAACATCATAAAGTTATTGTGAAATAATATGTGAGAGAGTGAGAGAGAGAGAGAGAGAGAGAGAGAGAGAGAGAGAGAGAGAGAGAACTCAGTTGCAATTACTTCTTATCATAGAAATAGAAAATAAAAAGAAGCCAAAGCTCATTGAGCACCTGAGGTGGGAGGCATTACATTAAACACTTTTACTCTTCCTCATGTCATCATTATAAAAACTTCATAACATGATAAGGTAGGGTAATTAAGTAGTCCTTCCAGCAGCAGACAACTAATCTACGTCAGACCCTAGATTTCAAATCATTCTTCTTTACCGCATGATAGGACACTTCCTTTCTCAAGTCTTCATGCACAGAAAGTGATGACAGATGTTGATTACAGAAGTCCAGCTTTCCAGCAGGCTAATGATCTGTCAGGGTTGTCCTGCAATTGCCGGTGTTCAATGTGAACAGTTGAAATTCAGCCCACTGGCTTTCAAAGGAAAAGGATCCCAGCTGGAAGAAACCACCACTGGACCACAGAGCCTTCACATGACAATTGCTAAGCTCACATCAAATCCAACCAGTCTGGGTGAATGGGATGGGAGTGCAGCTTCTAGGTTTGAAGATCTAATCTCTTTCTTTCCTTCGTTGCAGTCCCAAAGCCCTCCATGGAATCCTCAGCCCAAGGGGTTTTTGTGTGTGAAAAACAAGGTGAGTTTAGTTTGTTTGGATTACATATAGAGCAGGCCTGGGTATAGAAACATCACTTCTGTTTCAAATCCTCCTCATCAGACTTGGTTACATGCGAAAGAAGCTGGAAAAATAATTGAAGACCAGGGGGATGGATCAGTGGGTAATTCATGCTATACAAGCATGAATACCTAGTTCTAATCCCTAGCACTTACATAAAAACCAGGAGTAGTGGCACACGACTCTAATACCGGTAACTGTGTGGGAAGTCAGCAATCCTGAGGACTCACTAACCAGGCAGTCTAGCCAAAACAGGAAGTTCCAGGCTCAGGGAGAGATAGTATCTCAAAAAATAAGGTGAAAAGCAATAAAGGAAGACAGGTGGTGTCTACCTCTAGCCTCCTCACAGTCTGCATAGATATGTGTACCAGTCCACAGAGTAACAGCAAAATAGCTGTAGCTAACACATTACAAATTCATTTCATTTTTGTATAAAGTGCAATTGGAAGCATGGGTAGAGCAAAGATCTTGTCTACTCATATACTCAGGAAGCCCCCCCGCCATGATTCCTTCCTTCTCATAATTCTATGATTTCATAAGCCTTATATCCATGGGTAGCCTTTCTGAATCAGGTCTCATGTTACCTTGCAGTATATCATATCATATACGTTATATTGAGAACATCTCATAAATTCTACATCAAATTGGAAGACAAGGTGGAAAATGTTTTCTACTGATGTTGCCAGGTAAAAGAGGACAGGAATCTGAAAAGTCAGTTTGTCATTGCACCAACTCTGTCCTGAGTTCTGGAGATGCCATCAGTAGTACCACATGATGTTACATAAGATTGAGTATAGGTACAGAAAGAACTGCTCCTCACTGGCAAGGGACACAAGTCAGTCAGTGTCCTTGAAAAAACAGTGTCCTTGATTTCCCCCTTGAGTGTATACTGAGCAAGATCCATGAGTGTTGAACAATCACCAAAAGCAAGACATACTGTCATATTTCCAGCAATAAAGAATTGTTCAAGTCTTATTTTGTAGAAACATATTTGACTGACTTGGATTCAAAGAAAAGAAATGACAGGAGTTTTTTCTAACATTCCTTCTAGAAAACACCCTCCATGTTTTCACCATGTCAGAATGCTCTGCGTAGAATTCATTATTATCTTTGTGTTCTTGTGGATATATGTTTAGCAAGAGATGTAAGAACATAAATAAAACAAAGTTAGAAAAAAAAATGGCCTACAATGACCAGAAGGTGATGTCCCCTGAATACATAAGCATCATATGTACTTTGTTAAAATGCACAAGCTGGGACCCATTTCTGACTATTAGGATTGATCTAAAGGCACCTAAGATAGTCACAATTTGTCTGATTTGAGAGTCACTGATCAGAAGGAAAGTGTTGGCCTTGTTAGTAACTAATATTATGTTAGTAGCTCTGGATTTGACCATGTAATATAAGTCTTTGAATATTCCTGTGTTTTGAGAGCTTGAGGATATGAAGGAGTGTTGCTTCGTGCTTCTTCATGGAGTCAAGGACTCTCTCCTTACTTACATCTGCTTAAAGTACTGAATAGTTCCATGAGTGCTCTGATTTATGACCTAAGCCTGTGAATTCTGATAAATAATTAAAGAGCCTTTCTACTTCCTAGAGAAGAATGAAAGTCTTTTTATGGTACTGGTATGTTTTAAAAACATAAGACAAACTTCTAGGTGTGAGATAGGGTTAGTGGCTAATGCACTAGGATTAAGCCTCAAATTTGGGCCATTGCCTATAGCACATTAGGGAAAGTAAAAGGGAACTGGATGCCTTTGAAAGAACCCTGATCATGTCTTCTTAGTTCTATATAAGAGCTGCTCTGAGCCAATGGGAAATTAATGCTTATTCAGCCATGGTCCACAAAAGATGGAGTTGGAATGTACATGACCATTACCTGGTCAGTTCCAGCAAAGGACAGGCGAATCTCTTTATAGAATGAGAGTGTCAGAGATATACACATCCTTCATTTCTCAAATTATGTACAAAAAATGGCTTTGGAGGTTTACTGTGTGATCTGTTGTTGGTTGTTTTTCTTACTCTTTGCTCTTTTGGGGGACTGCCACCCAGCTCCCAAATAACTCACAGGGAGGCTTATTCTTACTTATGAATACCTGGCCTTAGCTTGGCTTATTTCTAGCCAGTTTTTCTTAACTTAAATTATCCCATCTACCTTTTGCCTCTGGGCTTTTATCTTTCTCTAGTCTATAAACCTTTCTTTACTTCTTACTCCATGGTTTGCTGTGTAGCTGGGTGTCTGGCCTCTGACATCTCCTCCTCCTCCTCCTCCTCCTCCTCCTCCTCCTCCTCCTCCTCCACCTCCTCCTCCTCCTTTTTCCTCTCCTTTTCTTGCTACTCCAAACTTCTCAGATATCTCCTATTTATTCTCCCTGCCTGCCAACCCCACCTATCCTTTCTCCTGCCTAGCTATTGGCCATTCAACTCTTTATTAGACCAATCAGGTATTTTAGATAGGCAAAGTAACACAGCTTCACAGAGTTAAACAAATGCAACATAAAAGAATGCAAAACATCTTTGCATCATTAAACAAATGTTCCACGGCATAAACAAATGTAACATATCTTTAACTAATATTCTGCAACAGTGGTCAGAGGATCCTCCTGACTCTTCTTTCTATTGTTCCACCTCTTTTCTTCTTTAATTATTGGAAGATCTTTGGATTATAAGTCAAAAGAACTGAATTCTGATTCTGGCATTGTGTTTAGCTGACTTTGTCACCTTAGGCATTTCACTTCAGATCTCTGGGGATATTCTCAGTGAAGGAGGGTAAGCCAGAGCATTTCTGTGGTCCCTTGAAACTCTAATAGATTGCAAAAGCTATTGGTTACTTTCCTTGCCTCCAAGATATCCTAAATGAGTCTGCAACAAAGACTATATTATATAGAACCATAATATAGGGAAATGAAGTCTTTTCACATTTTGAAAGATTATAATTTGGAGAAGGCATCCTAGACTTGATTGTAGGCATTTTGTGGGAGCAAAGGACTGTTTTGATTTCTATAACCAAGAAGTTAAAAGGGTTAGCAACTTACACAAGATAATATTTAGGAACTTCTCTTTTTTTTTTTTTTTTTGTTTTTTTTGACAGGGTTTCTTTGTGTAGCTTTGTGCCTTTTCCTGGAACTCACTTGGTAGCCCAGGCTGGCCTCGAACTCACAGAGATACACCTGACTCTGCCTCCCGAGTGCTGGGATTAAAGGCGTGCGCCACCACCACCCGGCCAACTTCTTGATAACTTTAGAATGGTAATGCCTATTCATCAATGTTCTACACAATGTAGGAATGCCAGTCGGGGGTAATTCCTCTGGTGTGAGGTACAAGATCACCTTCAGAGCAGCAGCCAGAACACTTCTATCCTTTATCCTCCTCCCTACCTCTTCAACAAATAAAAATCTCAGACTGCTCTTCTTCCACTGAGAAAGTAATGCTTCAAAGGGAACCCGAGGGATGTCTATTAGCTCTCAAGTATACAAGGTGACTAAGAGGTGAAATTCATTAGGAACCCAGAGCCAGGAGGGAGATGGTAACGATGAGTTCTGATAGAACCTGAAGTGTTACCTAGGTGTGTATTTATAAACAGAGAGTACATCCGAAGCTACCTGGATCTCATCCACAAAGCTGAGTTACCGTAGATCGCATTGATGGTGGGAAAACAGTGAGCTCGATGTGATCTTAAGATGACAGAGAGGATATGTCAATGCATTTACTCAGTCATCTATTTGCAAATGGCTATGAATCAAAAGTGTCTAGGTATGAACCAGGTGCTTGGTAAGGTTTGCTTCAAGGTCAGCTGCAGTGCTGTGGCCCTTCAAGGTCTAACGAGGGTGCTGGTGGTTGCCTAGGAGCATGCCCTGGGACAACAAAGAATTCAATGTCAGGCAAATGCAGAAGAATAAGTTGGGCATGGGAGTGGGGATGGGGGTGGGGATAGGGGTGGAAATAGAGGTGGGGGTATAACAGCTTTATTCTCTCAGAGTGGGAGGGGCCTCAGGCTGAGTCAGCTAAATGAATGCTGGCTTGGGTATTTTAAAGGGCCCCTCATGTCCTCTCCTTTTTCCTGTTGGTTTTGTTTAGAAATCCACTTGGTGCCTGCTGTTTCCCCTCACAAGCTGTGAGGAGAAATGTCTTCAGGGAACAAGACGCTGCTTTCTCATGAGCTGGCCTTCACTTTGGTTGTCTACCTATGTCTCTCTAACTCCCATTCAAAGAGAGAGATAGGTAACTTAGAATCTGGCTAAACAAGACCAAAATGCTTAACCACTGGGTACCCATTAAGCTCAACTCATCAGCACAGCCTTTTATTTTTAACTTGGTCTAGTTGACCATTTTTATGAATGACTTTTGGGGGGAGGTTGGGGGACACTGAACAGTAAATGAAAACTGTTGGTCAACAGAAGATGAGATTTCCCAAAGGCAAACACAAAGCCTAAATTCAGTGTTGGCATATTAGCTGCCTAAGAACTTCATTCTTAGCAGCAGGACGTTTAATACTTTGCTATCCTGTGACAGTGGGTTCTGATCTCAGCTTGACTCAACAGTACGATTTGCTTGTCAGTAACATCCAGGATGGCTCTGCAGGGCCTGTGCTCAGTGATGGACAGAGCATACTCCAAGGAAAGTGTTCACTTGAGATTGGATTGCCACAACTGTCTAACTGGGCATACAGATGGACATGCTGATGGACCTGGGCATTTACGGCATAAGAAGAGCTTGAGGTAGGGCATTCCATCATCATATCTGAGCACCGGCCATGTAAGAGCATTTTTAGACATATTCTGGATGACTCTACAGTGTAGGACTGAGGCTGATATGGGAAACAACAGTGTGGCAGTTTACAGCCCAGCACATGCACATGGGAGAATTGCCTAATGACCTCCTAGAAGTTAGAGGCACTAGGTGGCAGGCAGTTTCTCATCCCTCATAACTGAAACAGAAAGAATGCTCAATGATCAAGCTGGAGAGAGGAATACAAGCATCATACGGACAAATGGTGTCTAAGTTTAACCATGACATTCAATCTTCAATGGGTAGAGTATAAAATGGGGGGGGGGGGAGTGGAGAGAAAGCTTATGGATAGTGTAGTTGGAGATCAGTTTTGGAGAAAGTCAGCCTTGATCTGAGCCCAGCTTCTGGGTAATCCTGAATGGTATTATATTGGTTCATGTGCTAGGGCTACTAACACTTTTAGAAACTAGATTAAGTGTTTTAGGAACCATTGATAGGATACAGCAAGAGGTCCAGAATGTGAATTAAGAAAAAAGAAAATAAATTTTGGTGTTACACTTAATCTCTGGGAGTCACAAGGCAGGTTTCTATCTATGGCTTAGCATCTTCAACTATAGAACGAGATTCTGTTTTTATTTGAATTACATGTTGTGCCTCTAACAGCCCCAGGACAGAGATAGTAAATTATAAAAACACTTGGTGGGGCTGTGGTGTGTATTACCAAGGAGGAGTTGCGCCTGAGCCCTAACTCTTTTGTTGAACCGATTGGTGTCTGAATACAAATAATCATTAGGGAGAAGGCTGGCTGCTGCTGTATAGTGCAGATAAAAACCTCTGCGCTTCCCTGTCTTTTCTTCCTGGGAATGTTGCCAGAGGAACTGAGAACAAGTCTTTGGGTAAACAAGTGGGGTCTGCTATCTGCTTCTGTTCATCCCCACGGGATGTATTGATTCTCTCACATCTGTAACATCAGGGATAAACATGAGTCTAACAGACGGGGATAAATAACTGTACAGGGTCAGCTCTGCCAGGCTTTCTGTTGGTAGGGAAGCCAATAAGATTTTAAAACCTGAGAGCATTTCTACTGTTAAGATGAGGAATTTAGGGAACTCCTGCTCTTGGAGGCTATTGGGAGAAGCAAATACCATAGAGATGAAGATACGGGAGGCCCCTGAAATGTTATTTTCTATTCTTATGCTCTACCAGCCCAGGAATTCTAACTACAACCAGGACTTCAGAATTTACTGCAAGCCAGTATCTGCATCTATGTGCCGCGACCAGCTTTTTAGTCTTATGTGATCACATTCCCATTTTACACTTTATTTTATGATCACATAGCAAGTTCAAACTCAGCATGTTCAAAGATAGAATTCCTTTTGCCTTTGCATTTTCTTCACAATTGAGTTGAAGCACAACCCATTCACCTTTGAATGACTCCTTTAGGTATTCACACATGGAGCTGGAAGACATTTACCTGATTGCACACTCTGGGCTCCGCAATGTTTACTTGTTACTGCAGTAGTTAAGGATGGAAATCAGGTCCTCAGGACAACGTGTCTTGGCGGGAGGAGATTAATTCATAAGGCCATAAAAATGACAACAACAAACTCATACTAAACAGGTACATGAATAAGAGAATCCCGGCCAGGTGGCGGCGGCGGCGGCGGCGGCGGCGGCGGCGGCGGCGGCGCACGCCTTTAATCCCAGCACTCGGGAGGCAGAAGCAGGCGGATCTCTGTGAGTTCGAGGCCAGCCTGGTCTACCAAGTGAGTTCCAGGAGAGGCGCAAAGCTACACAGAGAAACCCTGTCTTGAAAAACCAAAATAAATAAATAAATAAATAAATAAAAATAAAAAAATAAGAGAATCCCAAGTAACAAGACCTAGAAGAAGAAGGAATGAAACAGAAGGTGAGGTGTGGGTATATAGACAGAAGCTACTGTAGTCAGGGTTTCAGGAATTGATACTGGAGTTAATGATGAAACTCTGAAGTGTAAAATGAGACAATCTAATATATGTGTTTCTTTAAACATACTGTGTGTGTGTGTGTATATATATATATATATATATATATATCACATGTTATGTATTGACACATATGTGTTTGTATATCATATATACACATATATTAACACAAAATATATAATTATACATGCATATGTGTATTTTTATACATGAGTCATATAGTACATATATATGCACATAAATATACATGAGCAAATACCTAAGTAAATGGGAACAAATTAAGGTAAACTAACACTAATTATTAAAAATATGAATAGCAATATTTCAATATTTCAAGACCATAGCCTCCTGGGTACAATGGGGTGTAACTATAGTCCCAGCTACTTGAAAGCCAGAAACTGAGGAGCCTTTAAGCCCAGGATTTCAAGCCAGTAAGATGAGCTCCTTCCTTAAAACCATAAGCAAAGCCAAAAACAACAGCCAACTTGAGACTACACTGATGAGATCCTTACTAATGAGAGTCCTGTCTGGAAGAATTCTAGTAATCTGGCTGTCGGTATGCACACCTGAAAAGAGGTGATGTTGATATGTATTTCATAGGCCACAGGTATTTCAATCATGGGGAATCAGAAAACACACAAAGTCTAGTATATTAAAATGTTGATTACTATTATGATGGTTAGCTTGAGGTGTAAACTTGGTACACCCCAGGATCACCCGAAAGAGTCTCAATGTGGGGTTGTCTACATTGATTTGTTTTGGGGGAGAATGTTCTATCAAGTTACTAAATATGGAAGGACCTAGCCTTCTATGGGCACCATTATTCCCAAGGCAAAAATCATGAACTGTGTAATAGTGGGGATATCAAGATGGTCACAAGCAAGGGAGCAAGTGAGCATGTAAGGGAGCAAGTGATTGTGCATGCTTTCATTTCTCTCTGCTCTTGATGGTGAATGCAGTATGACTAGCTTTCAGTTGAATTCTTGTTTTTATGTTTGAATGTTGAATGTTTTTCTATTATTTTTGTTTTATGTTAGCTTTTGTTTTTATGTCTGAAATTCCTGCCTTGACTTACCCCTAACAATGGACTATAACCTGGAATTCTAAACTGATACAAACTCCTTTTACTAAAAAATTTTCTTTTCTTTAGGATATTTTCTCACAGCAACAGAAAAAGAACTAGAATAACTATTAGCACAATTTTAAATGTTATGAGTAAACCTTATTGTTATATAAATTAGTAAAATAAGTCTAGAAGCTAAGAACCACACATATGTTTCACTGAAACATCATTTATTGTGAGCCTAACATGCCAGGCATTGGACGGAGTCCTGTGTAATATGTGAACATAAATAAGAGAGATAGTCTTCCTTAAAAACATTCAGGACCTAAAGGCAGAGAGGATGGCTCAGTTGATAATGTGGTTTCTGTACAAGCCTGAGGACCCAAGTCTAGATCCTCAGCACCCATATAAAAGCCAGGTACAGCAGAGCACCCCTGTAAGCCCAGGATTGGGGGATGGATACAGCGTCTGCATCCTAGAGACTTATTGGCAAGCTAGTCTAGACAAAGTGAGAGCTTTGGGTTCAGTGAAAGACCCTGTCTTAAAAAAATAAGGTGGGAAGTGACAAAAACATATAACTCCCTGGCCTCTATGCACCCATGAACACATATACATACATACCTCCCCCACATATAACATACACACATACACACACACACACACACACACACACACACACACACACATACACACACACTCCTCAAAATATAAATCTAAGTGGGGAAAAGGGAGGGGACATTTCCTAAGTGTCCCTCTTAATATTCTTAAGTGGCTCAAAGGAGGTGCAATCTATTCTGGGTGGCAGACAAAGACAGTCCTTCAGGGAGGGCATGTTTTTGAGACAGCTTTTGTGGCTTGGTAGGATTTGAACATGGATGGGAAGAAGGCTTTCTGGTAGATGGAACTGTGATGGACACTAAGAATGTACAGAACTACGGCAGCCACTAGCCCTTCAAATATACTCTGACCGCACCTAGTCACATGATAGTACTGTGCATCCTTGACCACTGGAAGTTCACCAAAGCCTCATGGCTTACATTGCTAAGGTTACTGATGAGAAGTCTGACATTGGTATATGCACAGGAGAGATGCGCATCACTTCTGTGCGGAAAAAAAAAAAGAAAGACAGGAAGGAAGGGAGGGAAGGAAAGAGAGAAAGAGAGAGACAGAGACAGAGAGAGGGGGAAGGAGGGAGGGGGAGAGAGAGGGGAAGGAGGGAGGGAGGTGAGGGGGAGGATGGATGGAGGGAGGGGTTGAGAGAAATAGAGAGGGGAAGGAAGGAAGGAAGGGAGGGAGGGAGAGAGAGGAAGGAAGGAGAGAGGGAGGGGCATCACCTAAGTGCTGACTGGGCCTGGGGCTCATGGACTCATGAATGAATATTAAGTATCTGTCACCTGGGTCACTGAGCACCGAAAATGAGTAGAATCCTCCCTTTTTCATAAACCTTATCAAGAGCATCCCTTTTCTGAATATGTAAATAACTACTATTTGCTACCACATCCTTCCTAGTGCATCAATGCAAAAACTACACGTGGTTCAGTGTGACATAGCTTCAGATACTGGGGCGGGCGGAGAGCAAACAGCGGCACTGGCCCACCTGCGTACGTCAATCATGATAGCACTGCGGGGAAGCACCGTCAAGGCTAAGATTCTCCATGCAGAGAGACCGTTTATGTACCACCGACAGGAGCCCTTAGAACACAAGGTAGAAAAGTGGGAAAAAGCAGCAAAGAGGCTCAGAGTTTATCTGTCTAGAAAGCACATCAAATCAGTGATAATGACAGACACTCAAATGCAAATAAAGAGGTGATATTATCTGCCTCCACATTTAACAAAAAAATATTTTAAATATCGTGATTCTTCCACATTATTACTAGTGAAAAATATAAATTACAGAATTTTTCAAGGGACTTTGAAGATATATATGCATGACTAGCTTTACATTTACTTCAACCAGATAATACCTCTGCCAGAAACATCTACTTTTTACTAATGGAGTTATTTTATTTTATTTTAAAGTTGGTGAAACCAACCAGATAGAGTTCATCTGAAGAAGGGTATTTTCTGAAAATATATCGGTGCATCTCAGACACACAGGGATAGCCAGGCTTGGAGAAGGTCAGGGATCTGGGCTCTCTGGTGTCTTATTTAGCAGAATGGTCCTCCCTTTAGAATGCTGCCAATTGTATGACTTGGCTAGAAATAACACTGCCTTTATCTCCTCTAGGTTAAAATTCCAAATTAAAAAATAAATAGAGTTGTTTGGATCCTGTATACCGCATCACACCAATTAGCTATGGTCTGAAGGCAGGATTCCACACCTTAGATATAAATATGGGACACTTGTTGTGAGAGCAGGTGGTTGCCAGAAAGGAGATCTTAGATGGGCAATTTGATATGTATCTTAAGGACATGTGCAGAAATGGAAACAAGGATGTATGCAGAAGAGGCTTGTCCCAATATTATTTATAACTGTAGAAAAAAGAGTATTTTGATACCCACTTGAAAAATGGCAACTTAGGAAAATAATGTCGAAAAAACTAATTAAGCCAGTTAAATTCTATTTCTGTAAAATTTGATGATGTAAGAAAAGTGCAAATATCATAGCTGCTTAATTAATTTTTCTTATAAACTATGTTTAAGAAATACCACTCAAACCTTCAAGTACTGATTGAAGTCTCATGTGAGTGGTAGGTGAAAGTAACTTATTTTCTTAATCTCTCTAAGTCGATGACAGTAGGTATGTATGACTGTTATAATCCTAACTGGGAATATTTTAGAGATGTACTTGAGAGGAGCGGTATTTTTTAGTGACTGGTAGTCCAGAGTTAATCATTCTGTTTGTTTGGTTCCACTACTCCTTAGGTGAACAATCCTGGTCACCTGGCTTGACCTCTTTCATTAAAAGATTTTACATATGAAAACTGGAGGAATAATAATTTCATAGTCTAGGGCTCTGTAAACCCTTAGCTCAACACTGTTGAAAAGCTGATGGCTCTTGTCACAGCAGAGGGACACAAATCTAACCCTGACAGGGACGGAAAGAAGATGTGATGTTTTCACTGGCTCCTCTTTCACACATTTATTTCTTACAATACAATGCTACTATACTATGAACTGGATTTTCCAAAAATAGAGGGCAAGTGTTTGAGTGGCCTCCCTGAACTAGCTATGCAATAGTTTTATTTGTGGGCTAATTCGAATAAAATTATTTTCTTTTAAAAATTAAAAACAAAGTTAGAGATTAGTCAAATCCATAAATACAAACATCCCATATTGGATGAATTTCCAATTTCTCCTTAAAAATAGTAGCAGGTGGTTTCTGAATTGTGTTTAATCAGTAAGACCTGGATCCATATGCCTAAGGAATGCCATGGAGAGAATAATTCCTCCAGAGCTCTCTGGGCAAACCAATCGCCCTCCTTCCTTCTCAGGCAGGAGTGGCTCGAGGTTTTGGTGAATGTCTAAGATGTGTAGGCTACTGCTGTGAATAGCAATGGTTTAATGTAACACGGGACCAATGGGATTGTCTCATCCTCAGCTCTGCTGCTTCCTTCACATTTCTCTTCCTGCCTTTCCTTCTGGCTTACAACCCATTTTTCTTTTTGATAGACAAACAGTTCTTCCACATCTCCCAAACAAGCCTAAGCATTTGGATAAAATTTTATGACCCTGAAGATACTTTAAATTATTTGTGGATAATGATGAAAAAGGAGCCGAAGTAATAATTAAGAGCCCCAAAGCATGAGGTAATAGTGTCCATCCTCCAGGATTTATTTTAAGGGAAATAAATTACACAAAATTCACATGTGTGCTGAAATTAAGGGTTTTTTTTTTTCTCTCTCGTGTCTTTCTGGCTTTGTATTCCCATGGTATCCTCCTTTTGCTTTTCCACATTACATACTTTGTGGATTCTGCTCATGGGATCAGTCAATAAAGGCCTGGACTGAGCTGAGGTCCTCTCACATGATCTACAGGTGCTCCACCACTGAGCTCATCCCTAGCCTTCTTCCTACTTTTTATTTTGAGTAACTCATTTTGCAGCCCAGGCTAGTCTTGTGTCCGTATTCCTCCTGACTCAGCTTCCTGAGTAGCTGGGAGCACAGGCCTGAACCAACAGGCCCAGAGGATCATGTTTGAATGACCTCCGAATCTCTCACCTTCTGAGACTCCTCAAGTCATGTATGTGATAGGAACCTAACAGGTCCTCTTAACTAAAGTTTTAGTTTGCAAAAGGAAGTAGACGCAAACATGCTAAGTGATTTGCTCAGACAGATATTGTAGTTAGAATTAAAACCAAGATCTTCAGCTACTTGATTACTGAGCCCCTATTCGTTTTATCGCTTGTCTTGTCTTGAAAGTAAAAGGCAGTGCGTTTATGCCTGGTTAGCTGCTAATTTCCATCTGTAAGATCTCTTTAAGTCTATAAGCCAAGTGGGCCATAAGTCGAATGGAACAAATGGAGCACAAATGTAATTTATCTCATTCATCCACTTCTGTGGCTCTCAGACAATGGTTCTCAGTATGGGCTTCACATTACGTTTTATGTATTAAATAAATACCACTACAGCTCTCATTCTAGGCATATTAGTTAAGGATCTCTGGAGAGGCTGGGCAGTGGTGGCACATGCCTTTAATCTCAGCACTGGAGAGGCAGAGGCAGGAGGATCTCTATGAGTTTGAGGCCAGCCTGGTCTACAGAGCTAGTTCTAGAACAGCAAAGGCTACCAAAGAAACCCTGACTCAAAAAACAAACAAACAAACAACATCTCTGGAGAATACATGTTTTCCAGTGTCTTGGAATGGATTTGCTAGGCAACATGACAGTTCTATGTTTAACTTGTCAAAGAAATGCCAGATTGTTTTCCATAGTGGCTGCACCATTTTACATTCTGAGCAGCAAGGTACAAGGACCTCCATTCCTCTATGTCCTCACCAATAATCCTTATTGTCTGTTACTGTGAATTTTAGCCATCCTAGTGGCTGTGAAGAAGTATCTCACTGTGGTTTGATTTGCATTTTCCCTAGTGAGAATGGCTGAGAATTTTTTTCATGTGCATAATGGTCATTCATATAACCCTTTGGACCTATATCTAGTCAGATCATCTGCCCATTTCTAAACAAGTTACTGATATATTGTATATATCATTTGCTTGTATATTCTTCCATTTTTGGGGGTGTCTTTCATTTTTGAGACTGTGAGTTTTGAAGCATGTTTAATTCCGAGGGACCTGGCATTTGTGTTTTGCCACTTGTATCTCTGTTGAAACATCTAAGAATCTGTTTCTGTCATGAAGTTTACCATCATGTTTTCTTCTCTGAGTTTCAGAGCTTTATCCCTTTCACTAAGGTTTTTCATTCATTTTGACATAAGCTTGTCAACTTCATTCTTGTGCTTCCTTTTTGCCTGTGACCATCTAATTCTACTTATTTATTGAAAAGTCTAATCTTCATTCATTGGATAATTTTCGTGTTGTCATGAAAGTACAGATTAATTTGGAAATCTTATTGTCTGGGACGAGATAGTGGTATTGATGCATACATTTTTGAATATATTGAAATGCCTTTTAAATGGATTTTATGGACTGTTAATTATATTCCAATGAAAATATTTTACCCATTAATTTAGTTTTATCAATCTTCTTGAGCAAGCATCCCAAACTGGTATATTGATTCTTTCTTGAATATTTATTTCTCTTTTAGTAAAAACCCTTTCACAGCCTCTGTTAGAGCTTTTCATACAATTATTTGTGCAGTTTGCAAAGGTGTAAAGGGTACAAATTGAGATGGATGTTATGTATAGAGAACATTTATCCAGGAAGGCTCTGTGCAGGCAGTATTGCCATAGAGAATTTGCCCAACCCATGATCCCAGTCTCACTATTCAGAAATTCCACACTGTCAGGGTTCCATAGGCAATCAAACCTGACATAAAAGTCCAAAACTCACGAGAGTAGGACTATGTACCCAGAATGCTAGAATATTAATTTAGAATGAGATCACTTCTCTTGTGACCATTTGTGGTCCTTTTCCATGTATGTACAAGCATAATTGTAAAAGACAAATTTGCCTGCTCATTGCAATGCTGTGATTCTAAAGCTTCACTCTGAAGATGTTCCCGCCAAAGCAGCTTCTCGGCAGGGCTACACCAGACAACACAATTGAACAGCCTTTGTCCCATGGCTCCCTTTCATCTAGGTATCGCTTCATGCTCATCGATCTTGCTTCAGGACCAGGAAACATTCTATCTATAACTTGAGTTTTTTACAGACTTCTGATCAAGCCCCTGATCATCCCTCATGTGCTGATTTTGTACATTTATCCTAGAGAGCAGCCTTTCCGTAGCCCCAGACAGTGCTTGATTTCCGTAGCCCCCTTGAGACAGTGAACCCCGTAAGACAAAGATTGATTAACTGATCTTTGAACATTTCCCAGAACCTAGAATAGACTTGCATGTTAGAAGGAAAGTGAGCTGAACCTTGAGGTCATTTATCATCTTCCGGAGGACTTTTTCCTTTATGTTGCTGTGTTTCAACAATACCAGAGATGTAATAGTTTGGCAATGTAATTAATGCCAATTTCCTGAATTAGAAAGATAGTCTGTTCCCAAATGAAGTCCACTTAATTCTGAGGAATATACAATTGCTTTATGTAAAGTAATCCAAACAATTGTGACTCAAAAGCAGTTATTACAAGGGCAGTATTTTCTATTTAAATGATGTGTAAATGTAGATCGGAATCCTTTGGAGGATTTGATAATTCTCATGCATAAGCCGCACCGTAGATCCTTATTCATATATCTTGGGTGGGGGAGACAGCATTAAAAATCTGATAGGCTTGTTCCCAGGTAATACTGATGTCAACGGCAGAGAACCACTACTCTCCATCTGTCTTAATCTTCCATGACCGGAGTCCAAAGTGTGGTCTGTGGGCCCCGTGCACTGACGGTCACTGACAGCTTCTTTGAAGTAAAGGAGTCTGGGCCCCATGTGCAGCTACTGGGTCAGAATTCTCAATGTAGTTAGGTTTCTGGTGATTTATGTGCAGTCATTAAAATTAGAGAGAGCACTGGCTTAGAAAACTGGGAGAGGTCACTTCCAGGACAGGACAGAGAGGACTAAGAGAAAGATGATCTAATTTAGAGGAGCAGGAACATCCAGGTGTGGGCGCTTGTATGTCTTTGGACAAAGCTGAGATAAGCAACACAAAGTGACTCCGTTGGGCAGAGTCCTACCAAGACATAGACAGGATAACCCAGAGGAAACAGAAAAAGCTTGAATTAAGATGCTACTTGCAATGGTGTGGGCAGAAGCAAACTGACCTTTAATGAGTAGTCACACATTTAGCCACTAACAACAACAACAACAACAACAACAACAACAAGGGTTGAGGGGAACAGAAAAATACCCAAATTATCATCTTCTCCTCTTTCAGTGTACCAGTGTGTCTTCCACTGGCCAAATCCACCCAAAAGATCCAAGGCAGCAAGCATAGCTAACACCATGTATATAATTCAGTCTCCAAGGGCCATACAGAGGAACATGAAGAAGGGTACAGCTGTCCCCTTTAACAATCCATTTACTATTCACATACCAGTTAGAGCAGACCAGGTTGAAAGGTATATCTCTGCTAACTTTCTCTACAAATGAAAGTTTGTGGGAAAAATCTAAGTAACATAGACATGGAAATCCTAATATTCTCTTTCTACTTTCAAACTCAGAAGTCTCTAAGAACTACCACCACAGGAAGAAGCACAAAAGGCAACAAGAAATGAGAGATTAAATTGTGGGCTGTGGGTCAGTTGACCATTCTTACTGGCCAAGATGTATACAGAGCCTACCTGGTGTTCTAGTTGGTCTTTCTTGTCAACTTGGCATAACCTTGAGTCACCTGGGAAGAGGGAACCTCAATTAAAGAATTGCCTCCATCATATTAACTTGGGGGCCACATCTGCATGAGACTATCTTAGTTGATTATTGATGTGGGTGGTGTTGTCCCTAGGCAGGTGAGTCTATATACAAAAAACAAACAAACAAACAAACAAACAAAAAACACCAACTGGACCACTGATTAGCATCCCTCCATGACTTCTTCTTTTTTTTATTTTATTTTACAATATAATTTAATTCTACATATCAACCATGGATTCCCTTGTTCTCCCCCCTCCCACTCCCTCCCCTTCCCCCTAGCCCATCCCCCATTCCCATCTCCTCCAGGGCAAAGACTCCCCCAAGGATTGAGATCAACCTGGTAGACTCAGTCCAAGCA